>BPLR01011093.1:0-117239 GCA_021605095.1 Caerostris extrusa | reverse complement strand
AGTTACGTATTGCTGGATATTTTGCAAAACGATATATTATAAATTATTTCCTTATTAAAATTTTAGACAAATTTTTGCTTTTTTGAGCAAACATATAAAAAAAAACACACAAAACGGAGAGCAAATATATTATAAATAGAAAATCTTCTTATGGATATATCAATTTGGCAAAATTTAAACATTATGATTATTTTGAAATAGCTAAAATTATTTATTATTTTTTAATTTCTAAAAACTTTATACAAATTAGATTCAAATTTTTTTAACAATTAAGGAAAATTTCTAGATATTATGTAATATTTTTACTGTACACTATTTATGTATATGTTTTTTTCTTTCTTTTGTCTGCTAAATAAATATTAAGCTCATTAGTTTTTAAAAATGTAACTTTAATCAACTAAAAATCCCATAACAATTTAAATCAGAAATTTTGTTCCACTTTTACAATAATTATTCACAAAAGAGTAACAATTTTCTTTTTTCAGAACCACATTAAAAACAAAATAACAGAAGCATTTTTCTTAATTCCTACAAGAATAAACAGAAACGTAAGATTCGAAAATTATTATTCGTCATAACTAGAATCCAATCTCTCCTTCATTTAAATTGGAAGAAGAAAAGCAATATTTGTCGACAATTGCCCTGAAAATAAGAAGGAAAAAAAAGAAATGAATGCAATCAAACTTGAAAACCAGTGTGTTGGATGGTGAAGGCAAACAGAAAAGAATGTTGAAAAGTGCACCATCATCGATTGCCACTTCAAATACTGAAGGAAGAAAAAAAAGTATTATTGCGAAGTATATTCAAAGTATATTCCTGTTTCCAAACACAATATTTCTAGAATAAAGGAAGGCAAGAAGAGTTTCTTTTTGATCCATATATTCTCTCTCTCCTTGCATCGGTAGAAAAACCTCGTTTTGAATTGTAAACAAAAAAAAGGTTTCATACCAGTGAGGAACATAAATAAAAATTTTTGTACAGGAATTATGCGTGGTTGAGTGTTCAAGTTTCCCAAGGGTGTTGAACTTGAACATTCTTGAGCTGCCATATTGCTTTTGTGGGAAGAATCACATAAAAATAAAAAAAAAATCATACATATTTTCTTCATCCTTTGCTGTTTTTAGACATATTATATTTCATTAAAGGAATAAATTCTTAAAATATGCTTCTATAGAATTAATTAAAAAATTCTGTTATTTCTTTTGAACAACCTAAATTTAAAATTATTTTGATTCCTATTTATCAATAGGCAGCCTTGATGGCCAATTGGTTAGCATTCTTGGCCTTTGCATCTACCACAGTATTTTCAGATTCGATCTCGGTCAGTGGCATCGAAGTTTGTTAGTGGTTCCGAATCCACATTGAGCTGTAGGTCTCGGTTCACTTGGTCATTTCTTTCTTTCACATTCTATGTAATCTATAATGTGCAAGAAATAATCACAAAGAGACACACCAAAACAAATCTGGTAACACAGGCTTCAGATTCCCCCATCCTGGCTGTGGTATGGACGTCTAATTGTCTAAAGTGAAAAAAATGACCGTAGAAGAAACCAGACTATTTTTACCAATAGCTTCAGAACAAATATATTTTGGCTAGCAATTTAATAAAAGCTACCGAAACTGAATTGTATTAAAATGTGAATTTTTTTTTAAATTTTTTTTTTTGCAAAAGGTTACTTGGAAAAGAGAATTTGTTGTTTGATTTAGAGTAACTTCAGAATAAATTAAACTTAATCAAATTAGAGAAGCATTTAATTAATAATTAAATAGTTATATTTATTAGAAGACTTAAATAAAAATATTTTTGAAGTATTGATTGTACGTACTTTTAAAAATTTGGATGCAAACCATATATAAAAATAATCCTTTTTAATAATTTTTAATAATTTAGTTTTAGTAATAAATCAAAAGGAACAAAGAAATTATTAAATTAATTTAATTTAATTTTTTGAATGATTAAAATGTACTTTAATGGAATTAGCTGCACATGTTTTATTTGTTGAAAAAAATATTTGATGAAAATATATATTTATATATGATAAAATATATTTGATAAAAAAAAATATTTCTAGAATAAATATGTAATGAATATTGAATTTCACGTGAATTGATATAAAATTTTTATAAGCAGTTCCATTTCTCTAGAAATTTATGATAAGGAATTTCAAAATAATCATAAGGTTTTTTAAATTTTGCCAATTGAAATATCCATAGAAGATTTCCTATTTATAATATATTTGCTCCCCATTTTTGTATGTTTTTTTTTTATATGTTTGCTCAAAAGCAAAAATTTGTCTAAAATTTTAATACGGAAAAAAAATTTATGATATAGTGTTTCAAAATATCAAATAATTTGGATCAAATAATCAAATTCAAAAACTATTACTAAAAAAAGAGCATCAAATAATTTTTTTCAACAAATGAAACATTTGCCGTCCTTTTCCGTAAAAGTGCATTTTAATCATTCAGAAAAATTAAGAATAAAAGAACGCTTCTGTTATTTTGTTTTAATATGGTTCTGAAAAGAAAATTGTTATTCTCTGGTGAATAGTTATTATAAAAAGTGGAAGAGAATTTCTGTTTTAAAATGTTATGGGATTTTTAGCTGATATTAAAGTTTCATTTTTTAAAACTAATGACCTTAATATTTATTTAGCAACCAAAAGAAGAAAAAAAAAACATGCGTATTAATAGTGTACAAAAAAAAAGGCGTAATTAATATCAACAAACTTCCTTAATTGTTTAAACAACAAACAAAATCAAATTTTTGCATTTTCAAAAAAAATAATAGAAGTTTTAGATAATTTTATAGAAGTATATTTTCAGAATTCATATATTCAATGAAATATGATATGTCCTAAAAAACTAGAAGAAAACACGTATGCTATTTTTTTTTTAATTAATTCTGGGATACTTTCCTCAAAAGCTATATGACAGCGCAAGAATGTTCAAGTTCAACACCCTTGAGAAACTTGAACACACCAACGCACATAATTCCTGTATAAAATTTTTATTTATGATCCTCACTGGTATGAAACCTTTTGTTTACAATCCAAAATGACATTAGGGTTTTTTCATACCGATGCAATGAAGAGAATATATGGGACAAAAGAAACTCCGTTCTTGCCTTCCTTTATTCTAGAAATATTGTTTGGAAACAGGAACATACTTTGAATATACTTCGCAATAATACTTTTTCTTCCCTTCAGTATTTGAAGTGGCGATCGATGATGGTGCACTTTTCAACATTCTTTTTTCTGTTTGCCTTCACCATCCAACCACTGGTTTTTGAAAGTTTGATTGCATTCATTTCTTTTTTCCTTCTTATTTTCAGGGCAATTGTCGACAAATATTGCTTTTCTTCTTCCAATTTAAATGAATCAAGACATCGTAGGGTGCATTCTAGTTATGACAGAATAATAATTTTTGAATCTTACGTTTTTGTTTATTCTTGTAGGAATTAAGAAAAAAAAAAAGAATGCTGAATGATATTTTTGTTTTAATATGGTTCCGAAAAGAAAATTGTTACTCTTTTGTGTATAATTATTGTAAAATTGTTAACAGAATGCCTGCTTTAAATTATTATGGGAATTTTAGTTGATGTTAAAGTTACATTTTTTTTTAAAAATAAATACCTTTTAGTTTGTATTTAGGATAATAAAAAAGCCATGTATAAATAGTGTGCTAGAAAAAAAGCCGAATTACTATCAAAAATTTTTTCTTAATTGTTTAAATAAAAGATATAATAGTCTTTCCAACATATACACTCATTTTTAAATAAGAAAATCTCTTTCAGATTGAAGGCAAAAACGTAATGACTGAATAATACATTTTTTATTACTGAATAATAAGCTATGAATCTAACATTTGTGTGTGTTCTTTTAGAATTAAAAAGAATGTGTTTTTATTTTTGTTTTAATATTGTTCAGAAAATAAAATTGTTACTCTTTTGTGTATAACTACTTTAAAATGTGGAACAAAATTTCTGACTTAAATTGTTATGGGATTTTTAGTTGATATTAAAGTCACATTTTTGAAAACTAATGACCTTAATATTTATTAAGCAGAATAAAGAAACAACCCAGGTATAAATAGTGTACGATAAAAATGACATAATTAATATCAAAAATTCCCTTAATCGTTTAAACAACAAACAAAATTAAAATATTTTTAAATTTTCAAAAAAAAAAAAATAGACTTTTAGCTAATTCTATAGAAGTATATTTTAAAAATTATTTCTTCAATATAATATGACATGTCCTAAAAACTTGAAGAAATTCTGTATGCTATTTTTTTTTTTATTAATTCTTTGATTCCTTCCTCAAAGGCAATATGGCATTTCAAAAATGTTCAAGTTCAACACCCTTGAGAAACCTGAACACTCCAACGCACATAATTCCTGTACAAAAATTTTATTTATGATCCTCACTGGTATGAAACCTTTGTGTTTACAATCCAAAACGACATTACGGTTTTTTAATACCGACGCAATGAAGGGAATATATGGGTCAAAAGAAACTCTTTCTTGCCTTCCTTTATTCAAAAATATTGTTTGGAAAAGAAGAATATACTTTGAATATACTTCGCAATAATACTTTTTTTTCTTCCTTTCAGTATTTGAAGTGGCAATCGATGATGGTGCACTTTTCAACATTCTTTTCTGTTTGCCTTCACCATCCAACCACTGTTTTTCGAAAGTTTGATTGCATTCATTTCTTTTTTTTTTCCTTCTTATTTGCAGGGCAATTGTCGACAAATATTGCTTTTCTTCTCCCAATTTAAATGAAGCAAGATATCGGAGGGTGGATTCTAGTTATGACTGAATAATAATTTTCGAATCTTAAGTTTCTGTTTATTCTTGTAGAATTAAGAAAAAGAATGTTTCTGTTATTTTTGTTTTAATATGGTTCTGAAAAGAAAATTGTCACTCTTTTGTGAATAATTATTGTAAAATGTGGAACAGAATTTCTGCTTTAAATTTTTATGGTATTTTTAGTTGATATTAAAGTTACATTTTTGTAAACCAAAGACTTTACTATTTATTTAGCAGAATAAAAACATGTGTATAAATAGTGTACGATAAAAAATTTTTGCATAATTAATATCAAAAGTATTTCTTAATTGTTTAAATAAGATAAGTAATAGTCTTTCAGACATTTACACTTATTTCTGAATAGGAAAGTCTTGCACATTGAATGCAAAAACGTTATGACTGAATAGTAATTTTTAATCTTTCATTTCTGTTTATTTTTGTAGGAATTAAGAAATGAGAATGCTTCTGTAATTTTTGTTTTAATATGGCACTGAAAAATTGTTACTTACTTTTTGTGTATAATTATTGTAAAAAGTAGAACAGAATGTCGGGTTTAAATTGTTATGGGATTTCTAACTATTAAAGTTACATTTTTTGAAAAATAATGACCTTAATATTTATTTAGCAGACAAATGAAGAAAAACACGTGTATAAATAGCGTACAATAAAAAAATATGGCATTATTAATAAGTAAAATTTTCCCTTAATTGTTTAAATAACAAACAGAATCAAAATATTTTTAAGTTTTCCAAAGACAAAATAGTAATGATAGAACATTTAGCTAATTCTATAGAAGTTTTTTTAAGAATTTATTTCTTCAATGAAATATGAAATGACCTAAGAACTAGAAGAAAATTAGTATGCTTTTTTATTAATTCAGTGATTCATGCCTTAAATGCAATATGGCAGTGCAAGAATGTTCAAGTTTAACACCCTTGAGAAACCTGAACACTCCAACGCACATAATTCCTGTACAAAAATTTTTATTTATGATCCTCACTGGTATGAAACCTTTGTTTACAATCCGAAACGACATTAGGGTTTTTTTATACCGATGCAATGAAGAGAATATATGGGTCAAAAGAAACTCTCTTCTTGCCTTCCTTTATTCTAGAAATATTGTTTGGAAACGAGAATATACTTTGAATATACTTCGCAATAATACTTTTTTCTTCCTTCAGTATTTGAAGTGGCAATCGATGATGGTGCACTTTTCAACATTATTTTCTGTTTGCCTTCACCATCCAACCACTGGTTTTCGAAAGTTTGATTGCATTCATTTCTTTTTTTCCTTCTTATTTTCAGTGCAATTGTCGACAAATATTGCTTTTGTTCTTCCAATTTAATTGAAGGAGGGTGGATTCTAGTTATGACTGAATAATAATTTTCGAATCGTACGCTTCTTTTTATTCTTGTAGGAATTACACAAAAAGAAAAAATGCTTAGTGCTAGTTTTGTTTTAATATTGTTCCGAAAAGAAAATTGTTACTCTTTTGTGTATAATTATTGTTAAATGTGGAATAGAATGTCTGCTTTAAATTTTCAAGGGATTTTTAGTTGATATTAAAGTTGCATTTTTGAAACTATTGACTTTAATATTTATTTAGTAGAATAAAGAAACAACGCATATGTTTAAATAGTATACGATAAAAAATTTGGCATAATTACAATCAAAAAAACTTTTCTTAATTGCTTAAACAACAGAATCAATATACTTTTAAGTGTTCCAAAATATAATAGAATTCTCAGCTAATTCTATAAAAAGTATATTTTAAGAATTTATTCCTTTCTGATATATGATATGTCCTAAAAACTAGCAAATGATGAAGAAAATATGTTTTTTTATTAATTCAGTGATTCTTTCCACAAAAGCAATATGGCAGTGCAAGAATGTTCAAGTTCAACACACTCGAGAAATTTGAACACTCCAACGCACATAATTCCTGAACAAAAATTTTTATTTATGATTATATATTGCTTTTCTTTCAATTTACATGAAGAAAGACATCGGAGGGTGGATTCTAGTTATGACTGAATAATAATTTTCGAATCTTACATTTCTGTTTATTCTTGTAGGCATTAAAAAGAATCATTCTTCAAGTTTTGTTTTTAATATGGTTTTGAAAAAGAAAATTGTTACTCTTTTGCGAATAATTATTGTAAAATTTGGAACTGAATTTCTGCTTTAAATTGTTATGGGATTTTCAACTGATATTAAAGTTACATTTTTGAAAAATAATTATCTTAATATTTATTTAGCAGAATAAAGAAACAACGCGTATTATAAATAGTGTATGATAAACCCATTTGGTATAATTAACATCAAAACTTTTTCTTAATTGTTTAAATAAGAGATGTCTTTCAAACATTTACACTTATTTTTAAGTAAGAAAATTTCTTTCAAAATTTTACCAATGATCCTCATTGGTATGAAACCTTTTGTTTGCAATCCCAAACGACATCACGGTTTTTTTCATACCGATGCAATGAAGAGAATATATGGGTCAAAAGAAACTCTTTTTTGCCTTCCTTTATTTTAGAAATATTGTTTGGAAACAAGAATATACTTTGAATATACTTCGCAATAATACTTTTTTCTCCCTTCAGTATTTGAAGTGGCAATCAATGATGGTGCACTTTTCAACATTCTTTTCTGTTTGCCTTCACCATCCAACCACTGGTTTTCAAGTTTGATTGCATTCATTTCTTTTTTTCCTTCTTATTTTCAGGACAATTGTCGACAAATATTGCTTTTCTTCCAATTTAAATGAAGCAAGACATCGGAGGGTGGATTCTAGTTATGACTGAATAATAGTTTTCGAATCTTGCGTTTCTGTTTATTCTTGTAGAAATTAAGAAAAAGAAAAATTGCTTATGCTAGTTTTGTTTTAATATAATTCTGAAAAGAAAATTGTTACTCTTTTGTGTATAATTATTGTAGAAAATGGAACGTCTGCTTTAAATTGTTATGGAATTTTTAGTTGATATAAAGTTACATTTTTAAAAGTGATGACCATAATATTTATTTAGTAGAATAAAGAAACAACATATGTATAAATGGTGTATTACGTAAAAATGGCGTAGTTTATATCAAAACAGTTTTATTAATTGTATCAATAGGAGATTAATAGGAGGAATAATTTTTAATAATAATTAGTTAATAAAAGGAGAACTTATTTTTAGATAAGAAATCGTATTTGAAGGCAAAAACTTCTCTTGCCTACAGCAAATAAAATTCCTTTTTTTTTTTTTTTACTTCTTGTTTTATGCAGAAGTTATAAAGTTTCGTTACGAAATGCTTCTGTTATTTTTATTATTAATTTTTTGTTTTAATATACGATTCTGAAAAAGAAATTTCTGTCTATTGTGAATAATTATTGTGGAACTAAAAGTGTAACATAATATCTGCTTTAAGTTATGGGATGTTTAGTTGATATTAAAGTTTAATTTTTGAAACTAATGACTTTTACATTTATTTAGCTAAATAACGAAAAAAACATAAGTATAAATAGTATACGATAAAAATGTGGCATAATTAAAATCAAAATATTTTCTTTAATTGTTTAAATAAGAGATGTAATAGTCTTTCAAACAATTCAACATTTTTAAATAAGAAAGTCTATTTCGCATTGCAAGCAAAAACGTCTCTTGCCTACAGCAAAATAAAATTTGTTTTTTAATTACTTGCTTTATGCAGAAATTATAAAATTTCTTAACGAAATGCTTCTGTTATTTTTGTTTTAAGAAAGAAAATTGTTTCTCTATCGTGAATAATTATTATTAAAAGTGTAACAGAATTTCTTCTTTAAATTGTTATGGGATTTTCGGTTGACATTAAAGTTGCATGTTTGTAAAATAATTATTTATTTTTGCAGAATAAATTTAAAAAAATATGTATAAATAATGTACAATAAAATATTTGACATAATTCAAATCAAAAAGTCTTCTTAATTGTTTAAATAAGAGATGTAATAGTCTTTCAGACATTTACGCTTATTTTTAAATCTTTCGCATTGAGGGAAAAAAAAAAAAAAAAACATCTTTTGCCTACAGCAAAATAAAATTCCTTTTTTCTTTTTTACTACTTGTTTTATGCAGAAGTTATAAAGTTTCTTTTCGAAAAGAAAGTTCCTCTAAGGAACTAAAAATGTAAGGAAGAATATTGAAAAAATATCTAAAATACCTTTTGTTGATCAACAACCCACTTTCTAGTGGAAAAAATATGAAAAGATAACATTTTGGAAAAGTTTTGGTTCTCATCTTCCTAATAACTATGAAATGGAATAAATAACTTATGGATAATATAAATAATATTAAAAAGCATTTTTATTAAGTTTAATTGGATTATCTAAGTAATCCCCTTTCGGGAATATCTAGAAAATCTCACTTGTACTACAACTTTCAATGATTATAATTTAAACCAAATTTTAAAATATATGTAAAATATCTAAGAATAAATTTCATAAGTCTGATAACATTTAGTAGCTCTCTGGATATCGGTGCCACAGGTTTCGGGTTCGAGTCTCATCAGTGGCCATGGATGTTTATAATCATTTCTAACTTAATTTGACTAATTTAATTAGATTTAATTAATTAGACCAGTACTACTTTTAAACTAAAGGTCCCGGTCAAATATGACTGTTCTACTACTATACCATACCACACCATTGTTCCTAGAGCTGAGTTGCCCCTTTACAGGTTGGGAATGATGTGGGTGAGAAGTCTGACTGGTCTCTGAAGCTCTACAGTCATACGAGACTGGGACCTACGGCTTAAAGTGAATCCTGAACCACTACAAACATCCATGGCACCGTCAGGACTCAAACCCGAAACATGTGGTGCCGGTAAACATGTGGTCATCTCGACCCAATGTCCAACTGCCAACTTCAACCGTTTTTGCTGCAAATTTCAATCTTATGAAATTATACATTAAAAATAGAACCCCCCCGGAATTACTACTAATAACAAAGAAATCAATGTTATATTTTAACGTATGAAATTAACATTTCTACTTACATGATCTTTAATAAGGATTACAGCTCTCCTTACTCGAGACATCTTGAAAAATCGTTTCTTATTTCAAATGTTGTATTTCTATACCAACTTATTTTGTGTATTTAAAATATATAAATAATAAAATGCATTTCTTTAAATAGAATTCTTTTTAAGGTAAACATATAAGTTAAAAATTTTTCTAAAATAATTTTCTAGATATAGCAGTCTAGACATTTTTAAATATTGAATTTACATATATAGGTTAACATAAATCCTTAAGTGAGAAAAAGCAATGTGCATTTTAACATAAGATAACCATTTCTTTGTAAAGATGTCTTGAAATTTTCTTAATGCTATTAAAAATGCCCTTTTTATAATGATTTCGTAAATGCAAAACTTTTCACTTGGATTTTCGTATTTTATTTGATTTTCTTCATTGACGCGACAGCCCCATAGTAGGCTAAGGCCGTCTGTGTACTGCCAGATTTCCTGACAGGAGATGCTTTCTTTTTACCGGGTGGAGCTGTCAACCCAATGCTCTGCAGTCATATTAAACCTGGACCTATGGTTTAAGGTGGATTCCCAACCACTACAAACACCCATGGTACCACCGGAACTCGAACCCAAAACCTGTTTCATCGATCACCAGATCCCTAATTATTTTATATGCGTTCTAAAAATAAATTAATATATAAAGAAATAGTTCTATATATTCATAAAAGTCTTTGAAATTTATTTGCAACTTTTTCACAAAGACATTATGTTCAAAATTCATAACAATGTACTATATCTTTTTATTTATATATTATATAATGCGATTTTAGTTTTCTTAACATCTTGCTAGTAGCATAATCAATCATCAATTTCAACTTCTTTTAAAATCTATCTGACTGCTAATACTTCTTTAATAGAATATTAAAAAATTGAAATAAGTTTATTTTTAACAGAACAATCTACTTTCTTATTGATTCGGGCTCATGAAGCAGATATATAGTTTTTAAAAGGTTTTTTCCAATAATTATTACTCTTAACATTAAATTTTTAAGTTGTAGAAAATAATGTGGCTAATTTAAAAATTCGCGTAAATTCTTATCAAGAGGAAATAATTGCTTAAATATCCTAAATTACTATCTTATCTTCCCAAATTTATATTGTTGGAAGCATTCCAAAACAACTCATAAAGGGGTTATTTCTTCTTTTTTTCAGTCTTTGATTTACTTTTAGTTGATCTCCATCTTTGCGAGTATATAGGAAATTTAAAATAAGTTTCCTAATTACACTGATTTTTCTGTTAAGATAAGAAAGGACGCCACTACCCAGCAAAATTATGGAAATGTAAAAAAAAAAGTTCCTCTAGACTTAAAAGTTTTATTCAGGCCAAGTTTAGGTAGTTGCAATCAACACTCTGGATCTGATAACAGCTTCTAATGATAATCGGAAGTTTAAAGGAAGTTAATGTTTTTCTTTCCCATTCGTGGATTTTTCAAAAATCTTTAGATTTACCAAGAAATTTTAAAAAATAATAAATTCGATAAGTCATTCACCAAAATGCTTTTCATGTAAAACTATTTTATATATTTTATAAATTAAAATAAAATCGCTGGAAATTATGCGGTGATACAAGAAAAATAAATACATTCGATAACAAAATTTATATGAAGATAATTAAAGATTCTTGTATTTTCAAATAACATTTATTTACATTTTTAATGAATACATTTAAATTATTTCTCTTAGTATATTTCTTATAAACAATATAATTTCAAAAATAATTACAATAGCTTAGTAAGCAATTATTGCCTGCAATGTTGCAGCCATTTTATCCATGTGCCTTCTACATCATTTTCTTATTATTTCAATTAGTAAATTGGAGCTAATCATAGTTGTTTTCTAAACTAGAGCCCATACAGCAACATATGTAGTATAAACATATTTTTAAAAATTAAAAACAAAAGTATTATCTAATTTATTTTAAATTGTTTACAATTTTTTTAGTCAATATCTTGGCATAGTAAATAAGTAAAATCGATTATTAGCATAAGTTAAATCATAATTAATTAGCATAAGTAAAATCAATATCTTATCATAGCATAATCATCATTGTTTAGTTAACCTCTTTTAATATCTGAATGCTAAAACTTCTTTAATGGAATATTTCTTAAAATTGTGTTAAATTTATTTTTAAAAGACGATCTATGTTATTGATATTATGGCTCTTGAAAGAAGTATATTTTTTTAAGATTTTTTCCAATAATTATTATTATTAACATTTAATTTTTAAGATATAAAATATGTGGGTCATTTAAAATTGCGTATAAATTCTTATTAAGAGAAAAATAATTGCTTAAATATCTTAAATTACTATCTTATCTTCCCAAATTTATATTGTTGGATGCATTCCAAAACAACTCATAAAGGGATTATTTGCACTTTTTTTCAGTCTTTGATTTACTTTTAGTTTATCTTCATCTTTGTGAGTATGTAGGAAATTTAAAATAAGTTTCCTAATTACACTGATTTTTCTGTTGATAAGAAAGGAGCCACTACCCAGTAAAAAATTATGGAAATGTAAAAAAGAAGTTCCACCAGACTTAAAAGTTTTTATTCAAGCCAAGTTTAAGGTAGTTGTAATCAACACTTTGGATCTGATAACAGCTTCTAATGATAATCGGAAGTTTAAAGGAAGTTGATATCTTTTCTTTTCCATTCATGGATTTTTCAAAATCTTTGGATTTACTAAGAAATTTTAAAAATAATAAATTTGATAAGTCATTTATCAAAAAGCTTTCCGTGGCAAAAATATTATATATGTAATATAAATAGCAGAAATAAAATCGATGGAAATTATGAGGTGTTGCAAAAAAAAAAAAATAGATAAGTTCATTAACAAAATTTGTATAGGAATTCTTATATTTTTAACTATTATTTATTGTTTACATTTCTAATTACTTGCTTAATTTATTTGTTATGAACAATATAATTTCATAATACAATTCATAAAAAATTATCTTATGTATAATGGTAAAGGTATTTCATAAAATTTTACGAAATACATTTACCATTATACAAAATTTAAATTATTGGAATTAAATTTATAAAAGGCTATTTTTTAGAAATCGTATATATCATAGGAATATTTGAGGAAAATTGGATTCAGGTTAGAGATTCACTGACATTATTTTTAAGAACTCAGAATTTTTAAAAGTTGAGGCAATATTTTTCAGTTACATAAAAAAAAATCAAGATTAAAAAACAACTATAATTATGCATGCATTTGACATGAGTATTTTCATTGTTTTTCCTTATCAAAAGAAGAAAATTTAATAATCTTGCTAATATCATATGAAAACTGTAGAAATGTGATGAAAATTGTAAAATCATTCAGTGTAAAAAATATTCTAATATTAAAATCTAATAATATAATTCTAAAATATAAATGGCGAATCTATTCAACTTTAACCACGTTAAGTAAACAATGATTTTCTACGTGGTTGCAACCAATTCATTTGTGTGTCTTTTACCTGATATTCTTATTATTTTCATTAGTAAATTGAAGCTAGCTGTTTTCGTAATTAGGGTATATTGATCTAAGGTTGTTTGCTGGAACAACGATAAACTTATGTAGTACATTTTGAGTTATTAGATTGTAACACAAGGAGTTCAGTACATCCTATCAAGTTCTACCACGTCAATTTGAAATAAACACCCACAAGTATGGAATTTTGTGGTTTTCCACCACCCCACCACCACCATAATCCTCATCATCAAATGAATCTCCCGCCTGCTGATTTATCATACTCATGCTAACACAGACAAGGGATAATTCGTTTTAAGCAATATGCTCATTCCAAATTATGTAACACAAAATGCGTGCAGTGTAGCAAGTCCAAAAGGTAAACTTTGAATCTGTTTCATATGCGACAATCTTCATATGCGACAATAGACTTCAGCTTCAAATCTTGGCGGTGGCACGCATTTTTTTGTTAGTGGTTCAGAATACACTTTAAAATGTAGGTCCTGGTCTGTTTACCCCTCGTGTGCTCGAAATGATCTTAGAGTGACAAATCAAACCAAACTGCCATTCTATTGGCAAAGAGATTAAAAGTCAAAATGCCAACACTGGAAAAAAAAGCAACAGCACATTTTTTACAGAAAAACACTCACTTCCCCATTTTAACAAAAATTAAAAGCTACAGTACGGGGAAGGGACAATTTTGAATCCCCTGGTTAACTTCATTGCATTAAAAAACGAGAAGATGCTATGGTGATTGTGATGTGTCTAAAGCATCTTACATCGGCAGCCAGCTTGTTTGATGAGACGTTTTTTGTATTTTCTCCCACATGACATGTAAATATAAAGCAGTTACACCTAAATGTCTTCTCTAAGGGCAATATATTCATCTGCTTATCCTTCTGTGGACTGTTCATGAAATAAGTGGAATTCATGTTAAAAATATCAAATAAAGTCCAATTGAAACTTTGAAAGAATTCCTTTTAATCTGACGGCAATTTTAAGCAAAATTGTCAAAAGCAAACAGGCCGTGACGTCCTCGAATCTCCCTATAATCCTGTCCAAAAGCACCTCCTAATGTCTACAACTACCCGCATACAGGGTGTTTGTTTCCAAATTAATATCCGCCTGTCTGTAATAAGCAGTGGAATTTATAGGCGATAATGCTTTGCAGCCGCTGCTCCATTTACTAATAGGAAAGTGCTGCTACGAGGTGCTCCGAGTAACGCGTCTGGGCCCAGCATTATCATTTCAGGCTAATTACCAACCTATAACCAATGTTTATTTATAGAACCGTTTAGATGAATATTCCATTGGTGTATTGAGAATACATTAATATGATAGTTTAGGTTCGCAACCGATTACATAAATACGTGATTAGTCTTGGTGGTTATTGTTTGCCAGGATTAAGTGGAGATGCGCATTCGAATTTGTCTCATCTTTAAAATTATAGATAAACAGTGTATCAAATAATGGATAATCTAAATATTACTGTGCTTAAAAATAATCATACTATAATACAAAAAAAAATGTTAGTAACTATTTAGAAAATTGTTTCTATATTTTCATAATATATGCAATTTGTTATTTTATTTATATAATCATGATTTCTTTTTTTGTACATAAAAGGTAATAACTTACTTTAGTAAGTGATTATTATTGGTGTTAATATGCATTTGGAGCTATATGCATTCAGCTTACTGAGTTTGAGAGCTATCGTTTAATAAGACTATAAGGAAGTTAATTTTCTTTTTGTGATACTGCAGAAAGATTTGCTGATGGGATGCATCCACTTCTCATGATACCTTATGATCATGGGAGAGCTCCGTTTCAAAAGGTAGATGGACAAAATCACACAGGAAACTAATGGTGGGGCCGACATCAGCATTCGCAGCTTGGCTATAACGCATCGTATTGCAACTATCGAAGAAATTCAGTATCTGTTGGCATTACAGCTACATCGCGAATGGTAACAAATTGTTTACTTGAGAAACCCGTTCCGAGACAGAAGCTATGTAACGTTCATGCCACTAACTCCAAATCGCGACTACAGTGATGTCAAACTAGAGCTCATTGGATGGCGGATCTGATTAAAATCCTTTTGTTTTGGTGTTAGTAATGACCGCATGTTGGTTAGAAGAAAGTTCAGTAAGGCACCTGGAAACTATCTGACTGTGTCATAAACATACTAGACGTGTTGGAGATAATTGGATTAATTGTGTTAATGTCTTTAAATAAATTTGCTATGATTATCAGTTCGGACTATACTAATTTGAGTGACTACGTTCAACAGGCATGGAACTCCAAGCCACAAAATGACATACCGCACGTGTACAACACAATGCAAGAATTAAAATTTCAACGTGTAAATCATTTAAAATCGTAAAGGCGATTATCATACTTCGATAATTAATGTACCCTCATTTCACATTTGAAATTTTCGCGCATATTTAATCTATGATTTTAAAGCTTCAATTAAATTAATATGTTGTCTATTCAAATTATTTTCCCACGTTTAATTCATCTCAACTAATTTCTATTTTTGGTTTTGGAATTTCATTTTCTTCCAGTCTATGTTAATTGTAATATATGCAATAAATCGTTATTTGCAATAACGTGTTATTTACTTATACATCAGAATCAACATTTTGCATAGTATGTGATTAATCTTGGTGGTTATTGTTTATAAGGATAAAAATGCAGTTCTGCTATGCTATAGATTCGTTTAAAATAATATTTAGATAAACATAGCAAATAATCGATGGCGAAATGCTTTTAAACAGATATTTATAATAAATTTAGTATTTATAATTTTAAAGATTCACTTTTTTAATAAACTCAACTTATATAATTTTTGAAGTTAGCTACCAAATTCGAAAATAGCTTTTTTTTTTTATTCTATTAATAATGTTTTTTATGCCTACAACGTAAAATTTTAAAAAACATGAAAAGGTTACAAAATCCTTTGTTTGAACCATAGATAATTGTGCTTTAAATTTAAATAGCAACACATTCATGATTTAAATGATAATTGTATATTTTCTATGTAAAATTTAGTTCTCGTGAAAAATAAATGCAATAAATTATATTTTTTTATCAGTTTATTAGCATCAATCTTTGAATATGATTAAAAATATTTGAGATAAAAGTTGTTTTTTTACAATTTTTAAATTTTTAGTCTTACATTTTTTTTTCGGAATTTTTTTTATTTATTTATTTTTTTTTTTTTTTTTTTTTTTTTGCGAATGGTTGAAGTTACTATTATTTTGTATGGGTAAACTTAGCTTTCTTTTTTAATTAAATAAAAATTAACTGATTTTTTTTTTTACTGGAAAAATAATATTTATATCGTATAAATAAATTTATATTTTCCTTTAAATAAATTAGTCAGTACATTTTTATTTAATATTCATATTACTAAATATTTTTATGATGATAATTATTATATTGGCCACGTAGTAAAGTACTTCGGTCACTGCTCAGATAAACATGTTAACTCAGATTTTGGTGATAGAGTTCCATTCGTATCAACAGTCAGATTTTCTACCTGGAGTTTTCCAATACAATAAACAAAGGTAAAATCGTTACCATAAAAACTTCATAAAAAGAATTACACCATAGTTATCAAGAAATTATTTAACATTTATTTCACCGCGGTTATCAAGAAATTATTTAACATTTATTTCACAAATCAAGATATTATTTAACATCATTTCACCATGATTATCAAAAAATTATTTAACATTTATTTCAACAATCAAGATATTATTTAACATTTATTTCACCACAATCAAGATATTATTTAACATTTATTTCACCACAATCAAGACATTATTAAACATCATTTCACCATGATTACCAAGAGAACAATATTAGTACATCTTAATGATGTCTGACATTTTAAAATAGTTGAAAACCGTCAATTTTCTGAGTAAAGTTCAGAAATATTTCAGATATAAGGCAGCTGTATCTGATAAATATGCAAACCACCACGTTATTTAAAAGAAAATTTTAGGCAATAAAATATCCTTATTACAAAGGTTTGATCAAAAACTTGAATATCTTATTTAGTCTTTTGAAATTTCATTTCATTAAATTTTACTCAACTACAATTCCATGCATCGGAACCCTAGTCACTGAATTTTTTTTTAAAAAATGTAACAATGCAAAATTGCTGCTACACAAAAATACATCTGTGCCATACCCCTCAAATAACAACATCACATTTTATCGGATACGATTGTCAGAGCTATACAATGAGCTTCATACAACAGAAAATGTGAAGCCCTTTGATAAATGCCGTTGTAAAAACGTCACATCTAGGAGCAGATGTTGCGTCAATGTTTTAAATTGAAAACTCTCACGTTGAAAAGGATGAATAGCAGAAGCAACTGCAAAAAGCTCTTCATGATTAATGAAGAGAGCAGAGCTCTTCTTTTTTCCCAGCATTCAGTTCTGCCAGAGCACATTGATCATACAAATAGAATAAACGATTCCGTTTCATTGGTATCTATTAATCATTCAGGGAAGCTCACAATATGCAAGTGAATTATTCTCGCCACTCTTTTGTGCTCTAATGACACGGGACATAAAAGAAAAATATTTGCGAACAGAAAATTTTCTTTTCGTAAAAAAAAGGGCGGACTTAATTAATAATATAAAAATGTGCATGCATGAAACTTGCAAGTTTTCTGAGGAGAATATGCAAATGATGCTCGAAAGTTCTTGAGTATTAATATCACCAAATAGAGGAAGAAATTTTTCTTTGGTGTCTCCTACACAGACCACCAAAGTTTTAATTTCAGCGACGTTACGATGTTAAATTTATTCTCACAATATTTTTGAAGTATATATATATAATATTCACACACATAAAACACACATTATATAATATATAAAATATATGTATAAGTTCATGGTTGTTTCTATTATATGAAGATATATATCTCTACTAAACTAACAAATATCTTATCTTGGCGTTGGCATGGATGTCTGTTAGTGGTTTGGAATTCATGCTAAACAATAGCTCCCGGTCTAATTAGCCTTGTAAATCATCCTACAGGTTTTGCACTACAAGAACATTTACTAATTGTTATTTTAAAACATTGAGCTATTAAAAAATGGCTATAATGTTTAATATTTCGTTGTATTTTAGCTTGAATCTCTAATTTTTTATTTTAAGCATGTGTCATAACAGTACGGGGCCCGAGTTGTCTGAGAATAACCCTTGAATTTACTCTACTCTTTGAATTTACAAATGGAGATGCTAAGTAGCTTGAAATTCAAAGACAGATGAGAACCCGAAGGCTTTTATATCTACATCGAGGATTGGTACGCTAAATATTTCAGCAGGATATCCTGTTCAGTGGATAGAGGAAAAAGTTGTTTGGGTTGTTGGAGTATTGAAGGGTCAATGTTAATGGAAAATTGTGTTAAAAAAAGGCTATGCATTGTAAATTGCCCACCATGATGGACCCTGCAATTGCTGAATCTTCTGCAGATCTACCAGTTAAGAGTGGATCACCTCAGATTAAAGAGCAATACCATCAAAATAAAAAATGCCATCATGCATCTATCGTATTTTTAAGAATATCACCTTTGTTGTGTTTTATTTTTGAATATGTATTAAGGATATATCTACCTTAGGTGATAAGAAAACTGACTACATAGCTGAAAAGCTATCCTAAATGTAAACGTAAATAGATATGCCTTTCTAAACATTACAAATAGTATACATTAATACTATATTAAAAAAATATGTAATGGTATACTTTATGCTAATATTTATATACATTAACAAAATAAAAATGTACTAATATGTGCCAATAAAATAAAAATACATACATTATAAAGATAAATTATAAGAAAATTGAGTTACTTTATTTATAAAAAATGTAATAAATTGATAGGAATACTTCGTTCATAATCTAATATGGACTCTATTAATCGGCTTCTTAATAATCTTTTAATAAAACATGTATGCAAAAAAAAGTATGAGATTTATACAAAAATGTAACATTCTCCATTACTTAACATTCATATAAAAAATGTTTCACTGATTTAGATTTGAAATCAAACTGAATATTTAAAGAAAAAAAAAAATTAACGACAGATGAGACGCTCAAACAGCATAAATATCAAAAAGCAAATATTTTCCTTTGCAGAGGAATTTATTCAAAATGAATTTTATTCATAATAATGCTTCACATATTTTCAGAAATATTTCATATTTTTCCTCCGTTTTTAATGTCAAACACATAGATTTAGATTCCTCTGTTTTATGTATCAAATTTTAAAGTGTTTCATATTTAAATCTTTGCAGAAAGCTGAAGATTTACTTCTTATCATAACAAATTCTTTTATCTTTCGTGTTAGAGATGTAAATAAATGTAAACGTAAATAAAATATAAAAAAAAATGGTGTACACAATTTTTCAGTATTTAAAACATTTGGATGCAAGATTTTTTTATGAATATTTCTTAATTTTACCTTTGAAATTTTATTTTTAGCAGATATTTTTTCCTAAATATTTTTTTATAATGCAGCTGGCAAACACTTAGACAGTCGTCTTTGATGTCTTAAGACAAGTGCTGCACCGACGTTACTTACTTAGCACTACTGAGGAGGTGCATGTAGCTTGAAGATAAGCTACGAACGTGGAGTAAAAATACCCCCGCAACGCTCTACGATCCTGTTAGACCGGGACATACGGTTTAAAGTGGATTCCGGACCACTACAAACATCCATGGCACCTCCGAGACTCGAACCCGAAACCTGGGGTAACAAGCGTCAGAACGCAAGCCACTCTGCCATAGAGGCCCTTTCCCAAATATATATATATGCTGCTATTTGTATTTGAAAAAACATTATGATGCTAATTAAATTTTTTTATTAGTTGCATATCCCATTAATTGGTGTGCTAATGAATGAATGTTCGATTCAAGTTACAGGTATTTACTATTCTCAAAAACGAGTAGATTCTATGCATTTGTGATAAAGTTTCTCACACTGATAATCTGATGACCTCGCTGCAACTTCTGTATTTAATTCATTATGATTTGCAGATATTGTGCAATTGAGGTAGATTTCCACAGGATACTAAAATCTCGCGTTACAGATCACCAACTGCACAGAAGCCTGATATGCTGATTGCTTATGTGCTGACATGGTTCTGATATGTGTATGGTCTACGCTGTGATATTTTAGTTTCTGGTCCAAAACTCACCTATATTCTAAAAGTTTAAGTTTCCCTTTTATGGCCACTGTTTTGAATTGTAGTATAACAAGTCTTTACATAGTACACATCATAGTAGTAGTGCATAGTAGTACATCATAAATAAACTCAATTATGCTACGCAGTGACAATTGATAAAATCAAATTACCAGGTTTTAGAAAAATAAAATCGTTATGGAAATCATTCTTTAATGGAATATTTTTAGTCAGAAAATCTTTAATAAAGTGAATTTCAATGACGTTTAAATAAATTAATTTGCCATATAAGCTTTTTTTCATCACAACGTAAAATATAAATTTATATTAAAAGCATATACAACATATTAATTGAAAAATGTGCCTAGAGGTTTCAAAAACGAGCTTGTATTATTGATTATATATAAGTTGATGCAAATTACATAGTCATTAAAAAGTTTTCGAAACTTTATTCGAACGTAATTATACAATTTCTATTACTTTTAATCGTATTTTTTGTTTGATCTCATCATAATATAGATTATCAAAAAAAACGATATTAATTGTTGCTAGTTTAATTTTATATATATTGCCTATTATTTTTCATTATAAATGACTTTCAAATTATATTTTAATTATGCTTTGTAGAATTTACATATTTCCCATATTTTTAAGTAATAGGAAATAAATTCATTGATTATCATATAATTCATTTATAAAGTATTTTTAGTATTCATTCATAAACTCTCACTGCAAAGCTTGAAAGAATGCCAGTCTGAAAATATTTGCAAGGAATTTTGGCACAAAACTAACACCCTTGAAACAGGTAGGGCGTGCTTTAAATAATTTACTATCTATACTTTAAATAGTTGATTCTTTGAAAAGTTTATTTAATTTCAAATTATAAATTTACAGCTGAATCTGATGCTAAAATTAAGCTTTCTTTATCTACTTTTAATGAATTGTATATATTCCCTGTATAGGATCATTACATTTGTAATTTATTCCGATGTAATTTATTCCGATGTGAAGAGATGGTTGAATAGTGTAAGACTAACAAATAAAACTACTGAGTGCATTGGCCTCACTTTGTATCGGCACCTTGAAAAAAATATTCCATCGAAAGATGTTCTCTTATTATTAAATGAATGTTCGTTAATGAAGTTCGAAGGTTCCATCAAGAACATGGAGCAAACAAGTAACGAATGGATGTTGTAAATCTCTCAAATGATTAGCTTTAAAGCATTAGTCTTAAATTGTACTGGCATGATGAATCAATATTGATTATTCAAAATATTGTGTTCCCTTATTAAATGTTCAACAAGTCCAACGACTCCATCAAATACAAAAACATCCAAATGATAAGATGCTTTAACGATTCTCTCAAGCGATGCTCCTGAGAACACTGGCCAAGAATTGCAATGGCACTTTGGGACAATAATATTCCATCGAAAAGGTATTCTACCAATATTTAACAAGTTTGGTGATCAAGGACATGGAGCACCCAAGTGATAAATGGAAGCTATAAATCTCTTAGGCAATCCTCTTGAGAACTCTGGGCCATCATAGCAACGATACTTTGAGATAATAATACTCTATTGAATATGTGTTAACCACTATTAAATATTTCACAAGTTTAGGGTGTCTATCAAGGACATAGAACAACCAAATGATAAGTAAAAGCTGCAAATCTATCAGGCGGTGCTCCTGATAACACTGGCCTTACAATGTATCGTCAACATGTGATAAAAACACTCTATCGAAAAGGTATTTCCCATTATAAAATGGGAAGTCTCTATCAAAGGATATGAGCATCCATCAAATTGATAAGTGGTGGCTGTGAATATCTCAGATGATGGACCCATAAGGACATAACACATCGGTACCTTGAAACAAAAATAATCCATCGAAAAGGTGTTCTCCCGATGTTTAACAAGTTTGGTGTTCAAGGACATGGAGTACCCAAGTGATAAATGGGCGTTATAAATCTCTCAGATTAGGCTCCTCAAAATACTAGCCTTACAATAGCATCGACAACTTGGAACAATAATACTCCATTGAAAAGGTGTTCCATCATTATCAATTTTTCAATAAGTTCAGTGCCTCATCAATGCCATCAAGCAATCAATGAGTGAAGGTTAAGAATCTCACAAAAGACGTTCCTGAGAGCCGAGAGCATTTGTCCCTCAAATGAGTCGGCAGGATGAACTAATATAAATCGATCCAACAGACGTTATACTATTGTTAAATACTAGACTAGTTCGAAAGCTCTAGCAAAAACAGAGAAAAGATCCTTAAAATAATCATGTTATGGTTCCGATTTGAAGGAGTTCAATTTCAAAATTAATAGGCGAACAGAACCTAATATTCACATGTTTTTGTGGGTATAATGTTAAATACATCATGTATGTGGTATTGTGGTCTTAAAATGGTAAGTCTAAGATTCGAACCCTTAAAGTATACTTAAAAATTGTCCATTCTTAATTGCTGTCTCAACAGAAGATAGAGTTGAACTATTAAAAGGTGCCCATTAATTAAAAGGAATTCAAGGGTCAATGTAAAGAGACATAATAGAGGAAAAACCTATTTAAGAATAAAATTGCCAGTCTTAAGTCTGTAAATAAATGAAGAAACAAACATACAAGCATTTCATTAAGAACACAAATTAAACGAACTGATGAGGTTCCATCTACCCCTTGCATCACTGGACCACCCTTTCCGAAAATAGCCCATCGTTTCGTGAGCCCTAATAGTTAACCTGTGATGGAAGAATACCTCTTGGTTTCGAAGAATGAGTAGTCATCAAATAGACGGTTCGGCACGCAAACTTCACATTGGGCTGCAAAAAAACTGTGCTCCAACTATGCTAGAAGCGAATAAGTCGTGGCTCTCGCAGCACCTCCCACATCGTTAACACCTGGACTGCCATACATGAATACATGAATACTCTTCATTTCTTATAAGCCTCTATGTATGCCAAAGAGAAGTTTGATTGCTGAATGTTTGATTACTGGTCTATGAAAGAATTAGAACTTTCTGATTTCTTGATTAAATCTATGTATAATTAAACAGTCTCATGATTAAACGGCGACTGTTCTTTCTCAAAGCGTTATCTTTGATTTAATACTTAGAATAGATTTGTGGCTTATTTTCAAAATTGCCGCTTGAACAGCACATATATAGCAGTAGCATTGTTTCGTGCATATTATTAGAAATGGGCATTTTTGGCACATAACGCGAACGCAATTTACAGTAAACTTTTCTAAGACAGCATATGATGTGATTGCAAATTCCTTCTGTTCTACTTCAATTCTCGTCAGATTACACATTTTTTCATCAAATATTTGCAAATCCCGAATAGTAGTTTCAACTTTAGATAAATGTTGTGAACATACAAGCATGTATTAATATTTAATAATTATTTCGTTTACTTTTTTCATGTAAATAAATGTACCTCTAAAATAATCATGAGCATAAGCCAAACTCCAAAATAGAAGCTTATTCCCACTGCTTAGTTAACTATAAATTATCTTAACTTTTTAAAAATTCCATCTGACTTATTTAAAAGTTTAAAAATTCAGAAAATATAAAATATCTTGAAACATATTTTATGTAAGTATATTTATACAGAATTTAGTCACAAATATATAAAACATTAAGAATAATACTTGTGGATTACATTAAATTATCCAAAATATATTCCTAAATAATGAATAAGAAGGTAATCAGGGTTCGAAACACTACAAATGAAGCAAAAAAATAGGTTTTGTGTTAGTACTAGGAACTAGCGTGACTCGTGTACAGATAGCGTGTATGTTTGAATCCACTGTGTTTTAGTCATCGCTTTCAAAAAATGCGAAGTTTCGCTAGTGATTGTGACAACATATGTAAAAGCATATGGTATCACCAGACTGCAGAAGTTTTTTATCATCTGTATGTAGGAATATACACAAATTAAGGTCAATAGAGAGATGCAACACACCCTCCCTGCAAGGTATTAAGCTTGGGAGGATTCGCTTATCGCGTTTCGATCTTCTAATGGCAAAATGTGCAGTTAGCTGTCACTAGTACATTCTGGAAATCACTGAAGTTATAGTTCTAGAGTGGGCCTGATGGCCTAATGGCTAGCGCTCTAGGCTTTCGGTACCACAGGTATCGGGTTCAAATCCCGGCTTTGCCCATGGGTGTTTATAGTGGTTTGGAATCCACTTTAAGCCGTAGGTCCCGGTCCTAATAGGATCGTAGGTAGCTGCGGCGGCATTGTTACTCGCGTCCGTGGCATACCATCAAGTTACAAGCGCCCCTGGGTAATGCAAAGTGAGTAACATCGGTGCAGCCCTTATGGCGAAAGATCACGGTCTATTTTTGCCAGCTGCATTAGAAAGAAAAAAATAGTTCTAGAGTAAAGTGGCATTTGAAAATCAGCAGCCGTATTCGTATGAATAAATATTATTATAGAAAGGGCAAATTAAGATTGAGTAATGCTCGTGTCTACATTTGTCGGAGAGGTGGTTTGAAGTTTTGACAGCGGTATCAGCTATGGTTTTGTTCCAAAAAAAGAACACCCCGAAGACTCTCGAAGTTTGCTGACACAACTTCTTTTCCCCGTCCGACCGACAATGCCAAGAGGCGTCAACGACACAGCAGCTACAGAGCAATTTTGGTGACTTGGCATGCCACCCAATCTGCCAAGTTCACCGCTCGTCTCCCTGAGTTAGAAAGGACATTCTGCGAAACACTTGGTCCCAACAAGTGGATGCATGTTCCGCATAACAAGTGGATGAAGCCTTATCTTTTACAAGTGAAGCATATACAGTGTTTTCTGAAAATAGTCAGTCACTCGAATATTTTTCAATGAAATCGCTAATATATCTAATTTCTCGAACTTATTTGAAATGAAATTTTAACTAAATAGTTCTTTAATATGAGCAATAAAACGGAATTTTCGTATTAACACGGTAGGAATACGATAGCAAGATCATTTTTTTTACACTTCTTAAAAAAAATTGCACCAGATAAAACTTTCTTAACTTCTCTTAAACTTCATAAATAATTTAAAGAATATTAGTTAAAATTTTAATTAAAATACATGGTTTTTTTGGTGCTATAAATTTTGATTTGAGGTCATTTGCTCCTATACAGCATATTCAGTATTACGCAAGAGGCATTACATAGGCCATCTAAACTGCACCCATATTTTGCTTTCTCAAATTGGTGCAAATAACCATATGAGAATCAAATGGAGAGTTCGAACCCTCTTCCATTTACTTCTCTATTTGAACGGAAGAACCCTACAACCTACATATTTATAGTGTTCCTCTACATCATACAGAAGTTGCCAGTTCGGAATCACGTTTCGAATTTTTAACCAAACTCTTTTAGTTTAAAAACTAATGCACCATCTGCTAGTCAACTCTGTCCAAAAAAAAATTGTCGAATGTGACTGCTATGTCTACAGTTTTAAGTAACTGTAAATATCTTTATCAAATTTGCTGAACGATTATTAAGCTTTAATAATATAATTAATATAATGTAATAACATATAATAATATAATTTTTATAATCAATGACTAAAATGGAGATTAAGATTTCCATCTAAAGAATTAGAAGTTCTGAAATAGAGAACCGTTCACCAACATTATTCATCATATGATAAAATAAAAATCACAGAAATAATGTATTTCAATACTATCATAAATCATTGAATCACTTGTTAAAATGGAAATCACTAGATTCTTGGTTAATATATTCATCAAATACAGTATCAATTAATTAAATAGAATTCACTGGAGTTGGTAAAATGAAGATAATAGGAGCAAAATACTCCCCCTCCTTCAAGAAATAAATCAACAAGAAGCACAAAAACAAAAATATGCAAATCATTAGTAGCCTAATCCAAAATTTATAAATACGAATATCAACCACACTAAAACCTTTTTCGAAATAATTTACTGAGCAAACGAGAAACACGTGTGCATCATTGTTTTATGTTATTTCCCTCATAATCAATACAAGTATTTTCATGCTAACAATATGCCATTTTTTTTTTAGAAAAATTCTTTTTAGTTGACTATGCAACCAATCATGCACTATTCAATCTACCTTTCATAAAAAAAAAACTCATATGGGTGATCCTCAATAATTTGGCAATTTTTTTTTTAACGTTCCAACAATAATAATACCCTGGGAGATCACGGTATGTTTGTACAGGCTGAGGAGCTCCTATCACTGATGTCACACCATTTATATAAATTTCTAAACAATTCATACACCTGCTGTTGTGACAAACATGCGTAACAATGTAAAACTACCATTTGACTTTTCATTTCATTAAGATTTACTCTTTTTTTTTTTTGATACAACGGTGGTACCATTTATTTATGCCACGAACAGCCCACAGAGAATTCGCGAGGAAAGAACCATACCTTTGGGAAGAATTTAGAAAGTTACTGTCATTATTTTGCTTGTTGCAGAGAATAAAACAAAATACTGACACTCTATTTTATTATTTAAAATTATCTTCTATGTACAATCTTAAACAGAACTTCCTCATAGCTCAATGCATGCAGCTAACGAAAAAGGAGGAAGGATGCAAGTCCGAACCTGTTGATGGCGTCTACTACAATCATTTCTGTGCTCGTGGACTAGATGTCTACCAAGTGAGGATAAGAAACAACAATAAAAATCATTTCTTTCAAAAGCAAAAAGAAACAATGGCGATTGTGATAACATTTATAAACGTCTGGTAATAGTATCGATAATTAGGGTGCCTTTTGCGTGTTATCCTTGTTCTCCGAAGTACGACACTCAAATGAAGGTAAAAGGCTCCTTAAAGGTTCTTCCAGAAAGCAATACTTTCATTTCTGCACCTATCGGTTAGTTGCACGTGGTATACGTAAGTAAAATACAATGGCCTCTAACAAAAAAAAAAAAAAGACACGCGATCCCCTCGTATGCAACGTTCCTTTATATCAACCATGCACTTATTATTCATGTTGAATTTATATGCACTGCTTCTATAATAAAGGTTGTGAGGCGTATCTACAATCATCATCATCACTGGCGCAACAGCCCCATGGTGACCAACCAAGGCCGTCTGCCTACTGGCAGAATACGAAACGAGATATGCCTTTTTTTAGAAGATAGATTAGTCAGCCATACGTCCAACAGCCTTATCAGACCGGGACCTACAGTGTAAAGTAGATTCCGAATCACTACAAACATCCATGGCACCTCCGGGACTCGAACCCGAATTCTGCAGCACCGAGTGCCATAGCGCTAATCATTCGCCATCAGGCCCCGTATCTTCTAAAGTAATGAAATTACACATCTGTTATAAATAATTATCGCAATATTCTTTATTTAAATTTAAGCCAAATCTATAAATTTTTTTCAAATATCAATTTAAAATTCCTTTCTGTTCTTTTACGAATCCGATTACTGTAAGAAAATACCGTTTTTGTGTAATGTTTGCAAAATATTTTCTTTGAATATGAATATTTGAATACGTATTGCAGGCTACTTTTCAATTAGTTTACTCCTAACTAATAAGTAATGCATAATGCAGAAAATTTCTTTATTTTGCGACAAGTCCTAGTGATCTTTAAAGTAGACGGCCTGGAGCGATGCAAGACAACCTTTCACAAACATCACGATATTAAAATTCTACTATTTAAGTGCAAGTGGCGCAAATACTATGCAGTTGCAAAACACTTTCAGGAAGTGCATTTCGTCACTTTTCGTCATTAACATTCAGAATCTCATACATAAATAATTATTTGCTCTAAATGTTTGAATAATTTTTAACTCACTATAAACAACTATACTGTTATCGAAGAAATAGTATTATTAACTTTTGACAAAATTGAATCCAGTATTAGTTGACTTGCAAATTGAACCTACATAAATTCGAATACCATTAAATTAAAAGCCAAACAATACAAAAATTTTCATATGCCAAGCATATTCGTTATGCATTTAATATTTAGCATTATTGATCCAGTGTTGTTAGTTCAAGGAAGTTTTTAAACAAAATCAAGTTAGAAATAGTAAAATAACCACACCAAAATGTTAACAAAAATTCAAAGAATTTCTAAAACATTAAATTATTAACTATTCTGGAGTTACATTTAATGCAATATTTTTCTATTTTCATGAAATATTTCGCTACCGGGTTGTGATTTTTAGAATAATAATTTTATTATAAAAAAAAAAAAACAAACGTAAAATTAAAAAAAAATTAAAAAAAAAGACAAAATATTTCGATTTTAGTAAAAGAAACTATAAGCAATTTAAAAATAAATTTAATGCGAGTTTGTAAAGCATGAAATAAAAACTTCATATTTTGACAGTTATTTAATCTATATTTCTGTTGTTACTGAAATTCCCTTTTATTTTGCATCAAAGCATTTGTGTTAATAATGTTAACGATTTAATTAAGAATAATTTTGGTATGCAAACATTGCTTACTATTTTACTGAGGGAAAATCTTTTCTTCTAGTTGTCTTAAGGGAACATGGTCTGATTCGTGTAGAGAGGAGAAAAATCGGGTACCACAGGCATTAGATTCGAGTAATAGCGGTGTTTGTTAGTGGTTCAGAATCCATGTTAAGCTTTAGGTCCCGATCTAATTAGCCTAAAGTGTGCTAAAAATGACAGTAGAGCGACAAAACAAATCAGACCCATATGAAACGCAAATGTGGGATAGCTCCTCCTAAACTTTCATTTCCGGAAGACTTTCTACTTCAAACTTCTGAGATATTAAAGACATGTATAAGTGGGCCTTAAATCTTACGACATACAGCAAAAACAAATCAAAACTAAAAACAAAACAAAACCATCATTTTATAGCTAATTTAATTTAATTTAATTTGTAAGTTAATACATAGAAAAAAAAAGAACATTTAAATTACCATTTATTTACATGAAATTTATACAACACGGCTGGTTAACTACGGGGAAAAAAAATTTCAATCTGAACTCTACTATAATAGTTTTCTATTCTATTCTTATGCTTAAAAAAGCTATTATTCTCATTCTCCTATTCGAAATATTCTAAATTATCTAACAATGAAAACTAATTAGGTTAATTCCGCATGTAAAATTTAAACGAAAAAGCGCCACATGAAAATAGATCCAAACAATTTTTTTACGTTTCGAAATACTTTTCTTTTTGAATACTACAAGAATAACAAATCTATTCGAAACATTTTAAACATTTTTGAATGAAAAGTATTTTTTTTTTCTTCTCCTTTTGCATATCAAACAAAGAGAAAATGGCATTTCATAAGACAATCGTTAAAAACTTCCATTACATAACCCTGTGATATAAAGATAAAAAAAAATCGAAATAAACGTCAGTTTAAATATTCGAAGAAATTGTAAACGCATTCTTCGATGCTCCTTCTCAAAAATATGTAAAATACGTATATGTTTCTTGTAGTGGGATATGCCGACATATCAATACATTTTCTAAACCGATATTATTTGTATAAGCTGAGACCTTCCAAAATAAATACCATGTGAAAAGATACTTCATATTCGCATCGCGAAAATTCAAAATAAAATTGTTCCGAAACACATAACTATCAATATATGTTAGAATGTATACATAAGATATGAGATGTCAGCTTTTCGCGTATCAAAAACGCGAATATTTCAAAAATACGAATAAGAAATCGTAAGCTTCGTAAAATATTTATCAGTATTTTGCTTTTAATATTAATAATAATATATTTTCCTCTTGCAGTTGAATGTATTACACATAAAATATAATACACATAAAATATAATACACCATCATAATCATATTTGGCTCAACAATCCATGGTGGGCCAAGGCCGTCTGCCTACTGACAGATTCTGAAACATGAAAGGATAAGACAGGAGATGTTATCTTTTTACCGGGTAGGGTTGTCAATTCTACGCCCAACACTCTACGGTCCAACGAATCGGGACCTACGGTTTAAAAATGATGCCAAACCAGACCTACGGTTTAAAATGATGCCAAACTGGAACTACGGTTTAAAAATGATGCCAAACTGGAACTACGGTTTAAAAATGATGCCGAACCGCTAAAAGCATCCATGGAATACTGCCGGAACTCGAACCCAAAACCTGTGGCATTGAGTGACGGAGCGTTAGTCACTGGCCATCAGGCCCTCTTTTTTTACGAGGTAGGCTTCTTAAACCTACTCCCAAACCACTGGTTTGTCGCTTTAAGCTCATATTAAACCAGAACAAAAAATTTAAAATGGATTCCGAACCATTACAAGCATCCATGGCACCGCCGGGACTAGAACCCAAACCTGTGAAACCGAGTGCTAAACGCTAGTCACTCGGCTATCAGGCCCCAAGAGGGTGCGCTACTGCTTGATTTTAGTAAATAATTTAACATGAATATTTAAAAAAATTATTCTCTAATATTTGTTGCTCTTTTCCTTAAAAGGAGCAATAGCCCCATTATGGGCCAAGGCCGTCTGCCTAGTGGTAGATTTCGAGATCTGAGATTTTTTTAAGGAGTAGGTTTGTGACCCAACAGTCGGGCGTAGGGCTCACAGGGGTCAGTCAAGTAGGGCGTAGGACATACGGTTTAAAGTGGACCCCGAACCACCGCAAGCATCAATGGCAATACCGGGACTCGAAGCCGAAATCTGTGGCACCGAGAGCCAGAGCGCTAGCCCCTCGGTCGCCACACACCACCCTTTTTTTTATGAGTAACATTCGTAAAACCTGCTCCCAACCCCTGGTTTAAAATTCCGAATTACTACAAGCATCCATAGCACCCGGGACTCGAACGCTGTTCTACCGTACTCTTATTACTTTGCCATCAGGCCCCTAATACACCATCAAAATATTTAAAAATAGTAAACAAATCAATTATTTGAACTAATCCAATTCTTGTTTAGCCAATATGTATAACATAAATGTATGGCTAATTGTAGTGGTGCTTTAAATATTAATTAGATACTATTGCTTGACGTTATTAAATAATTTAAATCATGAATATTTAATAAAAAAATATTTACTAAAATGTGTTAGTCTTCTTCAATGGCGCAACAGCCCCATGGTGGGCCAATGCCGTCTTCCTACTGGTAGATTTCGAGTCACGGTGTGTTTTCTTTTTTTACGGGGTAGGGTTGTGAACCCTACCCCCAACAGTCTTTTTAAACCGGGGCCTTAAAGCGATTTAAAGTGGTTCCGAATCACTAGAAACATCAATGACAACAACGGGACTCGAACCCGAAACATGTACTCTAGTCCCTCGGCCATCAGGCCCCTCGTATACCATCAAAGTATTTAAAAAAATAGTAGAAAATTAATTATTTGATTTTAGTTTAGCCAATATGTATAATAAAGGATAACATAAATATACGACAAATTATCGTGGTGCTTTAAATATTAATAATACTGGCTTGATGATATTAAATTATTTAAAACGTGAATATTTAATAAAAATTATTAATTAATATCCTATAATATTAGTTAATAATTATACTAAATTATTAATTAATATTATAGGATAAAATATTTTTTAAAATCCAATGCATTCTTTAAAATTAATTAATCCAACATTATATAGAAATATAATTGGGTAAATGACAAAAAAATTTAATGGAATATTCATAATAATTATATAGTTTTTAAGACATTATTTTTTTTTCTTTAACATTTATATAAAATTTTGTTTTTACAAAGATATGGGTGAAAACATTATTATTACAATTTATTAGTAATAAAATATAGTAAAACATTTTCATATATCACTAAAGAAGAAAGAAAATTTTTCTTCGCATATTTTTTAACTTGCTATCAATGCGGCTTCATATAGGATGCGCATAATTAAAGTCACTTATTGCACACAAAAAAAATGGCTATAACAAAATATTCTATTTTTTTAAATATTTATTTTCACATTTAAGGTTAAAAAATGCAAATCAATGTGATTTATTTAACATTTCAGCAAGATATTTTAAAAATGTATTTCTTTTGACTCTTTTTGCTTCAAAATAAAAGTAATTCTAACGTTTTGGAAACTCAATTTTCTTGTAATTATTATGAATTGTTTATCTAAAAAGAATAACTACTTTGTTTATTTTATTATAATGGGAATGACTTACTTCAAAATTTTAATTGCATTTTTATAGAAGTTAACAAGTAGTAATTTATTACCTAAATATTGTATATACATACTAATGAGATTAAAAACATATTTTGAAATTTAGAATTACATACAGAATTTAATTTACTGATAATAATATGTATTTTTTTTTATCTATTTTTAAACAAAAATTTACATTTTTAAAAGCACAGAATTTATATTTTTATTTATACTAGATAAATTTTAGCGAATTATGATGTTTTAAGGTAAGTAAAATTGATTAATAATTTTATTTCGGCAAAAAAAAAAAAAAAAAAAAAAAAAAATGAAAAAAAATTTTAAAACATCTTAAATGAATATTTCATACTAACACAAAAGTTTATTTACAAAGATATTTAAAAACTTTTTTTGTTATGAATTTTTATTGTTATTTTTATGCAGTTTATTATATTTATTTTAAAATATTTTGTTACTCATAAATAGTTTCGATTTATTCATAATCGAATTTCCTTCTTAATTAGAAATTAAATAAAAAATAGTAATTAAAAGAATAAGTATCTCACACAAAATTTTAAAATTAAAAAATTTGGATAGTCTGAAAATAAATCAACTTCTTAATATTATCATAATATAACAACCTTTTAATATGTAAATATTTAGAAAAATTAATACTTATATATCTTAAATTAATATATATGTCTTATATCATTATTATTTTATTGCATTATATTACTATTACATTATTAGATATTACTTTGGTATATGTCTTATACTATATTATTGCTTTAAATGTTTATATGTCTAATTATTTCATAAAGTAAATTTTCTGCAAATACTCATTTTATACTACATTAAATTAAACCATGCATGTGTTATTATACCCTTTTGGTAATAAACAACAATCCATATCTCCAGTTTAAAATTTTTAAAATATGCATCTATCGCAAAATTTTTATAAATCCATCCTTACCTTCAACATTGGCGATGGCACTTGTCCAGACTAGAGTCATCCACACCAACAACACTGTCTTAAATTTAGCAGGTCCTGTATTCCGATAGCCGCACATCATCTCTTCTCCCGAACCACAGATTTCCAATCCAAAACAAACTCTCAAATCTTCCGATTATCTTCTCACCTTTTTTTTTACAAAATAAACAAACTTCCAATAAACTGTCACAGCAGAAACCACTCTCCAATCATTCCAATTCTTCTTCTCTACGAAGAACGGCAACACCTGACGCCTCTCAAAAAACCAAAAACAAAAATAACTTTTTTTTTTTTTCTTCTTCTTTTTTTAAAAAATCTTTTGCAACAAAAATCCGAACCGGGACCGAGTTGAAAAGTTTTGCTGCTGCTTCTTCTTCTCCAAACTTCTTCTCTGAAATGACCCGCGGTGAAGAGTGGCTCTACGCCGACTGAACAGGATCCTCAGACCTGAGGAAGGAAAGCATCTCGGTGATTGCGATACCGTTCGCCAGGCGGCGCTGCCCTACAGTGAGGTTCATCATCACAGAGTTAAGGTTACGCGGAAGTTTGAAGGAAGTGATGCACCCCCACCACCACCCTCCGAGGGATTAAGGGGTGGTGGGGGTGCAGGATTTGATCCATCGGACTTGTGGCTGGCAAGGGGTGGGAAAGTAGTCGAAGAAGTGTTCTTCCGTGGTGATGGGGTGATTAGGAATGTGATGATATGTAATAGGTTTTCGATGCGATAGCGTAAGGCGATTATTGTGAGGGTTGTTTGGGGATACCGACAGGATGATTCCGCTCGCATCCTACGAACTGTGTAGTATGTGTGAAAGGGCTAAGGAGGAAAAGAAAGTAGCATTTTACGAGATGGTATACCTATGCATGTAACTGGTGCAATAATTAGAGAGTTAATTTTAAAGAATAAGTAAAGAATGTCTGAAATCCAAAAATATAAAAAAATTTCAGAACACTTTGTTAGAAATACACAAATTCGTGGAAATAAATACAAATACTTCGCAAGTTGCTCGTAAATACGCAAATACTTCGTAAGTCGATCATTATAGCAAAGATTATTTGGGGATATCGACAGTATAGCTCTGCTCGCATCCTGCAACTGTGTGTAATATGTGTGAAACAGCTAAGGATAGAAAGAATTTAGTATTTCATGAAATGGTATACCTATGCATGTAACTGGTGCAATAATTAAAGAGTCAATTTTAAAGAATAAGTAAGGAATGAAAAACAAAATGTCTGAAATAAAAACATTATTGAAAAATTTCAGAATACTTTGCGAAAATACGTAAAGTCTGCAATAAATACATATTGAAAAACTACGTAAGTATATTATTAATAACAAGGATTATTTGGGGTTATCGAAAAAGATATATCCGCTTGTAGCCTACGACTGATGGGGGAAATATGAAATAAGGATAAAAAAAAAAAAGTCCTTTCGTAATGGTGAACCAATTATTGAAATTGTTTGCAAGTATTAATAGTTAATTCTAACATATAGATAAAAACGGAAATAGTTTTGAAGTAAAATAGTCTAAAACTAGAACACTTTGTTAGAAATACGTAAAGCCTTTGAAACCTATACATACTTAAATACAACGTAAGTTGATTATTAGAACTCGATTGTTTGGGAATATCGACAGAGATAGCTCCGCTTGTATCCTGTTACTAATAGTGGTGAGAAATGGTTGAAGATAAAAATAAAGTAGTATTTTACGAAATGGTGCTACGCATGAATGGAACTTTGTAATTAAGAGTTCATTTTAAAGAATAGGGTAAGGAAATAAAAACAAAATGTCTGAAATACAAAAAATATTGAAAATTTCCATATCACTTTTTATTTGGCCAAATACTACGCATGACGATTATTATAGCGAGGGATAATTTGGGGAACATCGATAAGAACACGGCTCGTATCCTGAGATTAATGAAGGTGTAAATGGCTATAAAATAAATCTTTTGCAACGGTAAACCAATAAAATAAGTCTTTTCGTAATAGTATCGAATTGGTAAAAGTAACTAATTGTCTAAAGTGTAGTTAAAAACGGAAATAAATGTTAAAAGTAAAATGGTATTGAAAACTGCAGAACACTTTGTAAGAAATAAGCAAAAGTCGTTGAAATAAATCATATGCAAATATTACGAAGATTATTGTGGGGTTATGTGGGGATACAGACAGGATGATTCCGCTCGTAGCCTGCGATTGCGCGTGTGTGAAATGGCTAAGAATAAAAGAAAATAGCAATATCGGTATGGTATACCCATGCATGAAACAGATGCAAGTAATTCTAAAGAATAGGTAAAACGAAAAACAAAATATCTGAAATGAAAAAACATTGAAAACCTTCAGAACATTTTGTTAGAAATACATAAATCGGTTGAAATAAATGCATACGCAAATACTTCGTAAGACAATTTATTATCACTAGAACTATTCAGATATATCGACAAGATAGCTCGGCTCGTATCCTGTTACTAACGGAGATGTGAAATGGCTAAGGATATAAAAGAAGTCTATACGTAATGGTATACCGATTATCGAATTGGTGCACGCAATTAACAGTTTATACTAACAATAAAAAAACGGAAATAAGTTTGAAGTAAAAAATCATGTTGAAAATGCAGAACATTTTGTTAAAATACTGCAAAACACTAATTTTAAAAATACGAAAAAGTAGAAGGTGTTTGAATTAAAAATTCATGAAAAACTACAAAGTACTTTATTTGAGTTTGTAATATTGAGTGATAACTATAGAAAACTTTATAGGTTAATGAAATTTCACATTATGCGAATGAAAGATTTTGAAAGATTTCACATTATGCGAATTTTATATAATAACAAAGAGTTTTAAAAAAGAAATTTCCACATGAAAATGAATCATATGCTAAAACTAGTAAGTTTTTTTATTATCACGAGGATTGTTTGAGGATATCGACAGGATATTTCGGGTCATATTCTAAGGCTGATCGACGTGTGAAATAGCTAAGGCTAAAAAGAAGTCCATACGTAATGGTAAGCCAAAATCGAATTGGTTGCAAGTAATTAATAGTGAATACTAAATTATAAGTAAAACGAAAATAAATGTTTGAAGTAAAATGGTACTGAAAACCTGCAGAACACTTTGTAAGAAATGTGTAGAGTCGTTGAAATAAATACATACGCAAATGCTACGTAAGTCGATTATCATCAAGAGGATTGTTTGGCATACAGACAAGATACAGCTCCACTGAACCCCAATGACTTATGGCGATGGGTATGTACCACAAAGATGTAGATGGGTTGGATGTAGATGTAAATGGATCTACAAAGATGTAGATGGACATTTACTATACTATTATTACAAAAGTACATAGTAAAAATACGTAAAGTCTGAAATAAATACATACGCAAATAGTGCATAAGATTATTATTACCAAGGATTGTTTGGGGATATCGACAAGGTCGTATCCTCCTACAAGTGAAGGTGTGAAAAAGGCCAAGGATACAAAGAAGTCTATACGTTGGTAATCTGATTATCGAATTGTTGCAAGTAATTAACAGTTAATTCTAACATATAGATAAAAAACGGAAATAAGTTTTTAAGTAAAATGGAAACTGAAAAGCTCCAGAACACTTTGTTAGAAATGTGTAAAATCGTTAAAATAAATACATACGCAAATATTTCTAAGACCATCATTATAACGAGGATTGCTTGTGGATATCGATAAGATAGCTCGGCTCGTATCCTGCTACTAATGAAGGTGTGAAATGGCTAAGGATACAAAAAGAAGTCTATACGTAATCGTAAATCAATTATCGAATTGGTGCAAGTAATTATTAGTTACTTCTAACATATAGATAAAAACGGAAATAAGTTTTTAAGTAAAATGGAACTGAAAAGCTCCAGAACACTTTGTTAGAAATGTGTAAAGTCGTTAAAATAAATACATACGCAAATATGTTCGTAAGACCATCATTATAACGAGGCTTGTGGGATATCGATAAGATAGCGACGGCTGATCCTGCGACTAATGAAGGTGTGAAATGGCTGACAGGCCTACAAAGAAGTCATATACGTAATCGTAAATCAATTATCGAATTGCGTCTGTACATTAGTTACTTCTAACATATAGATAAAAACGGAAATAAGTTTTTTAAGTAAAATGGAACTGAAAAGCTCCAGAACACTTTGTTAGAAATGTAAAGTCGTTAAAATAAATGCATACGCAAATATTTCGTAAGACCATCATTATAACGAGGATTGCTTGTGGATATCGATAAGATAGCTCGGCTCATCCTCGACTTGAAGGTGAAATGGCTAAGGATCGGGGAAGTCTATACGTAATCGTAAATCAATTATCGAATTGGTGCAAGTAATTATTAGTTACCACCATATAGATAAAAACGGAAATAAGTTTTTAAGTAAAATGGAACTGAAAAGCTCCAGAACACTTTGTTAGAAATGTGTAAAGTCGTTAAAATAAATACATACGCAAATACTCGTAAGACCATCATTATAACGAGGATTGCTTGTGGATATCATAAGCTGGGTACGTATCCTGACAAGGTGTGAAATGGCTAAGGATACAAAGAAGTCTATACGTAATCGTAAATCAATTATCGAATTGGTGCAAGTAATTATTAGTTACTTCTAACATATAGATAAAAACGGAAATAAGTTTTTAAGCAAAATGGAACTGAAAAGCTCCAGAACACTTTGTTAGAAATGTAAAGTCGTTAAAAACAAATACATACGCAAATATTTCCCCATCATTATAACGAGGATTGCTTGTGGATATCGATAAGATAGCTCGGCTCGTATCCTGCGACTAATGAAGGTGTGAAATGGCTAAGGATACAAAGAAGTCTATACGTAATCGTAAATCAATTATCGAATTGGTGCAAGTAATTATTAGTTACTCTAACATATAGATAAAAACGGAAATAAGTTTTTAAGTAAAATGGAACTGAAAAGCTCCAGAACACTTTGTTAGAAATGTAAAGTCGTTAAAATAAATACATACGCAAATATTTTCGTAAGACCATCATTATAACGAGGATTGCTTGTGGATATCGATAAGATAGCTCGGCTCGTATCCTGCGACTAATGAAGGTGTAAAATGGCTAAAGGTAAAAAGAAGTTGAACGATAAATAGAAGGTAACGAAATGATAAATCCACATAATGAACTGGAGCAAATAATTAAATATTAATTTTGGTGTTTCTTGTCCTACTTGGTAGACAGCAACTTCTAGATCAAATCCAAGGACCCACGGAAGGAGGGAAGGGGGGGGCAGTTTCTGTGGTGATGGATCACGCGTAGGTCTGATATTTTACGGGCTAGGTTTGTCAGTCCCCAACGCTCTGCACTCATAAAAGACCTGGACTACAGTATAAAGGGAATTCCGAATCACTACAAACATCCATGGCACCGCCGGAACTCGAACCCGAAATCTGCTGCACCGAGCGCTAGTCACTCGGCCGTTGGGCCCCAAAAAACACTAATTTTAAAAAATACGAAAAGTAGAAGGTGTTTGAAATAAAAAATTAACGAAAACTACAAAATACTTTGTTGGAGTTTGTAATATTAAGTGAAAAACTATAGAAAACTCTTATAGGTTCCTGAAAAAGATTTCACAATATGCGAATTTTATATAAAAACAAATAGTTTTAAAAAAAAAAATTTCTACAGGGAAATGAATCATATTTCAAAATTCATAAAAGAAAATAATGCGTCTCTATAAATTTAAAAAAGTTATGATTATTAATAATAATTTGCCAAAAATATTTTCTAATAGCAAAACATATTTTCCTCATCACATTACACAGCAGCATAGTAATCAGTATAAAATTTACGAAAATTACATTAATGTTAAATAGCTTTTAAAAATATTACACATTTAATCGTCTTAATATATGTGATTTTTAATTTTGAGATATAATAAATTGTTACTTTTATGCTTCTGAAAGTTTTTGAAGATAACTACAAATAAAATGCTCAATATTACTTTAAAATCTGGGCCTGAATGGCCGAGTGGCTAGCGCTCTGGCGCTCGGTACCACAGGTTTCGGTTCGAGTCTCCGGCGGTGCCATGGATGTTTGTAGTGGTTCGAATTCATTTGAAACCGTAGGTACCGGTCCTAATAGGATCGTAGAGCGTTGCGGGGCATTGTTACTCCGCGTCCGTGGCTTATCTTCAAGTTACACGTGCCCCCTGGGTAATGCAAAGTGAGTAACGTCTGTGCAGCGCTTGCCTAAGGCATCCAAGACCAAGCTGTCTAAGTGTTTGCCAGCTGCATTAGAACCAAAAAAAAAAACTTTAAAAACTAACGATAATAATACATAAATGAAAAATTAATTCAACATATTTAATACTCCACAAAAATTTATTATCAAAATGAATTTTAAAAAAAATTAATTCTGTGTTCAAAACTTCAAAAGATTTAAACACACCATAAAAGCTCAAATTAAAAGTTTTTAACAAAAGGTTGATCACTCCCAGTCCTTGACATGTATTAGACCGTGTTATGGGAAAGCCGTGTTATAAGATAATGTATACAATTCCTCAATCATATTAGAGCGTGTTCAAATATTTTTACAAAATTCAACATTTTGCAATTCAGCCGTTTATTAAGAATCGGATTCTAAAATTTCAAATAGTTTTTAAAAATATTGTACATTCTACTATATAAATACTGTTCGTGAATAATATTCAAAACATTTTAACAAAATATTTTATTATTTAATTAATTATTAATGTAACGATGCAAATTGCATTTTTAATTTAAGATGTATTCTAAAAAAAAAAAAAATTATAAAATTGTAATAACATTAACAAATTTTCATATTTAGGTGCATTCATTTAAATAGATGCACTAAATATCAAAAGGCTTTTTTTTTTTTTTATTAAAGAAGATTAATGATATGGTTAATTGAGATTAGAAATTTAAATCAGATTAATTTCAAGATAAAGTTAATTAACAATGATTTTTTAAATATTTTATAAGTATCTTTCAATAATGCTTCCCATTTCTTTAAAATACATCAAATGAAATGCTGAAAAGTGGCAAAAGTAAAAAAATTTACAATATACAGTTAATATTCTTCTGTATTCTTTTTGTATACTTTTATGTGTGTAGGCAGAATGGTCTGGTCGATCGCATATTCTGCTTCCAAAACAAGAGTTCGAAACCTGACATAAAATTCCCACACTGAGGCTCTTATGGCAGGTATGGATGGATTTGGTTTGTCGCTCTACGGAAATTTCAGGGACACTTTGGGCTAATTAGACAGAGACCTACAGTTTAATGCGGATTCCGAACCACCAACAAACATCCATGCCACCGCCAGGATTCGAACCTGAATCCTGTTTGACCAAAGTCCAGGCGCTAGCTAATTGACCATCAGGCCGCGGTATGGGTGCAATCAATTTGTGGCAGGTATTGTTCCCATTGTACTTTAAAAGAAAGCCGTAAATTCCAGCTAAGTAAAGGGCATTGCCCCAAAGTGAAGATCATTCAGCAGTCCTCCCCATCGTGCACCTAAGAAATGCTGAACCTGCTATATATCTGTCATCTCAGGGATGACGTGGCATTCGAAACAACAACATTTATCTGTAAAACCACTTATATTTTTCTGCCCTTGCGCAAATGTCTCTCTAAAGAAGACGGTCAATTGGCTAGTACTCTGGCCGCTTGGTACCACAGGCATTAGGTTCGAATCCTGGCTGTGGTATGTTAGAGGTTCGAATCTACGTAATATCTAATAAAATAATAATAGTCTAATAAAAATGACCGTAGAGCGACAAACCAAATCTCTAAAGAAACCATAAGTAAACATTGCATTACAAGATTCCTTTAAGCATTTTACGTAGTTGCTCTAAAACCTTATACAAGTTTAAAAGATATTATTTTTATTTTAAAGTTTAAAAAAACATGTTCTCCCAATTCCATTATACGTTTAATATTAAAACTGCAAAAACTATTTCCTGAATGCAGCCCCCTCCTTTCTTGAATGAAAACGAGAGAATCGTAAATAGTGGATGAATTAATTCATTTAATCGTATAAAATCAGAAAAGCAATGCTCTCTTCTTTCGCTTAATCCTTTTAAGGTGTACTTTTGTCTTTGCTAAGTATTAACATCTGTGTTGTTTAAATCACTTTCTTTGCGTTTTACTTTTTTTTATTGATTACTCTACATCAATTTCAATGTAATTAATCTATTGGCAGTGGGAAGTATTTCTTGTTGAGTAATCAAAACAATCCAAATAAGAAAAGTAGCTTTTCTTATTTATATAAATAAAGTGCCCTTTTTTTTTCTTCGACTTCATGTTAAGTATGCCATGTAAAAACCACCGATAGATGATAGTAAGGCATGATATTACCTTCCAGGAGCTCTTTAGGGTCCCCATATTTGCATGTCGAAAGGGAGAAAATACAGAACAATCCCACTACGCAATCGGAATCTTGATGTGATACGTTTTACTTACACTCTCACAATCACCATCTAATCGACTTGTTACTGAATACAGTGAATGTAATAATGCCACATGCGATACAAACCTGAGTCCTCATACACGTTAGCTTCCCACATTACTACTGACTACGAGTTGAGCGAAATTCCTTTCTGGGTAGTGAAAATAGTGAGAATTATTTTTCCTTTAAGATAAATTCCATCAACATGCCATGTTGAATTGGTCAACAGCAACAACTAGACCAAGTCCAAAACTTCGTGTGGTCTCATGGAAGGATGGAAAGGCGGGGCAGCTTCTGTTGTGATGGAGCACCCTTATACTTATGCAAGACACTTAAACGCATCCGTAAACGTAGGTAGTAGTCTGACTTTGCTCCGTGTCGATGAAGAAGGTGGGCAGTGTCTTCCTGGAGGACTTTTTTTGGGAGAACTACCCCTTCCTTTGCATATCATATGGGAAGAAACCTCCCACCTAGTAGTCTGGTTCCCAAGGCAAGAGCCGGAACATTACAAACCCCATCGAGTCTCCTCGTCTTTTGAAACATTATCTAAAAAAAGTCGCCAGCGGATTGCATTTCCGCCCTAATGCTCACCAGCGACACGCATTGTCAATGAGCCACGAATCGGGCCAAAAAATAATGTAAACAACTTAATACTATTGTCTTATTCTTATAAAATTGTTTAAGGAAATTTATAAAACGTTAAATATATCATTGATTAAAAAAATTCTTTCACGGAAAAAAATTATTTTTGATTGAAATATATATAAATATTATTCTAACTTGATTATCATAGAATCCTTTTTAATTGTGACTGATGCTACTAAGCCAGTAGTACATATTATGACCATTCATGGGTGTATTCGCCATCAAACATACAATTTATTTTCTACAAGTCAAAGCAATGACTATAAAGCAAAACCCAAACTACAACTAACAATAGAATGACTATCTAACTTGTAATATTTAAAAACGATAGAACATTCTACTGTTGCCACACATCTAGAGTACAATTTATTTAATTATTCCTCTTTTTTTCTCTCCGCACGCGCTCTCTCCGAACTCTGTATAGTTCTCGTGCGAATTCATGGTTGGATCCAATTTATTGAAACATTTCTTTTTTTTTCTCTGGCAACTGGCAACTTGCGTACCGATTACGGAGTACCAACACGGGTAATACCCCCTTAAACCTCATCATCTTAATTCATAGATATGCTTATAATTATAGTTGGCTGCTTAATTAATGTTAGTAAAAATACAAGATAAAGTTTCAAAATTCAGTTAGAGTGGTACTCAAAAAATTAAAAATCCTAAAAATAAATAAAAGTAAAATGCAAAATAAAAGAATTTAAAGTTAAGTTTGAATTCGGTACAATTAGGGACTTTTTTTTCTCCACTCCGCAATATATAATTTCTCATGGATGGTGGAATCTTGCGCCGGTATTTTAAATACCTTTTAATATTGTTTGATGAATTTATTATTGCATTAACGTAATTTTTTGTCATTAGATTATAAAACATTCGATAATGCCTGTTAGTACCCGACTCGTGTCTCGGTGGTAACGCCTACAGCTACAAAAGGTCTTCAATTTCAAATTAGCTGGTTACATCCGCTGCAGTCGCTGCAGTCACTGCATTCAGAAGCGAGGAGACTCGACGATGTCTGTTACGACATGTTTAAAAAGTGCTCTAAGTTTTAACATCGACTTCTTTATCTATATAAACTATATAGTTCTATATAGTTCTAGTAATATATAATATATTTCTAGATGTAGAACTTTTTCTATATATTTATATATTTTTTTCTATATAAACTTTAAAGGTAGAACATAACATTTGTGCTTACCTCTAGATGCGACTTTTAAGACTTTAAAAATAGAATTCTTATGTGATTAACTGTACCGTTTACTGATCAGTATTGTTATGCAATAAATGAACTTCTGAGTTGCTTGAAAAGTGATATACAAATGTAGCAGCAGGGGAGTGGTATATAAATTCATTGCTTTAACAAGCATTTTCTGGCCTTGTGTCCTATTTGGGGATTCTTCATGCTGTAGTTTGCAGATATTCTTGATATACAGACCAATAAACTATATATCTGATATATGTCGATATATTCGATATATCATCTGATATATACTTTATATCAGATTATATACTTGCAGATATTCTTGTTTGAGTTGATACACTTGAGGCACAGATTGGAATACACACAGCTTTATTTACACACGCAAAACGCCACACACATATAATTATAGATGCACAATATGTAACACATTTGAAGAAATGTCATTATTGATTTGGGGGAGGATTCCACTTCTAAGCCGAAAATTCGACACTCAAGTACGTGTAGGATGCATAAAAATACTTCCTCTCCGGGTGAGAGTCTGTAGGCCAACTGACAATTCCTCCTGAAAGCCAAAGGGACAGACACTTGTCAGTGCATAAGAGGAAGCATGGTTACAATATTAAATAGTATTTATTTGCATGTTTATTAGTCTTTTGAGAAAAGAAGTTACTTGGTGGTTAGATGCCTTATGGAATATACACAATCTAAAAACATCCCAACAGATATGAACATGCTTAAACGGTTGTGATAGCTATATGGGAATTTTCAAGGCTATTTCCCATAAATCAGTGAAACCCAAGGTCAACCTATGTTCAACACATGTTTTAAATATTTTTATTATATTATCGTACTTTAAAGTACTTTTTGTCATTACATAAAAACATTCGACAAAATATTTTTTTTACATATTTACTCAATTTTAAACTAAAACATATAAACATTTTATCAATTTCCTACTACTTTTCTTTTTGAAGAGTTAATAAATATGATACTTGAACGTTTTAAACCGGAAAAAATTAATCGAATATTTTAAAAATAATTTTCTAAGATAAAGAGATCTTATGCCTGATTCTATTTTAATGAAAATAATTTCTGCATTATACTAAAATAAAATAACAGCATACAGATTGAAAAACTTAATTTTAAACGTGCATTTTAAAACCTCAAAATAAACCGTTAGAGCTTTAACAATGTAATATACTTTATTCATAAAAAAGCTGTTTGCTTAAATGCGGAATATTCCAACACAATGAAAATTCACATTTAAGTTCAGGGTTATAATGGCTTTAAGAAAAACACATTAAAATTTTGACGAAGCGAAACCAAAAAAATAATTACATCAGCAATTTCTCAAACACAAACTTTTGTTTAGCATTCTTTTAAACACGTACTTTGTTTGCTTTTAATAATATTTTTCTTTCACAAAATAGATTCATACCGCAAGTGTTTAATACAGGCAAGCTATTTTAATTTTACCTTCAAAGAAGAAAATTTGATAATTTTATTTTGAATATTTTTAATTCATTATAATCGTGAAAAACACATTTAATTTAAAGTTGTTAATTTTTCATTGTATTATTTCTATCTCATAGGGTTTCCTAAAATAAGCTTTATTAAAATTATTATAAACTGATTCATTAAAAGCTTATATTATTTTTTATATTATTCATTACAATACCCAAAAAGTAAGACCAATTATTTTTTTTTCAAAAACTCTTTATTTATTCTACCAAATTTATTTCATCGCCTTCAAAGTAATCCCCCAGGACACAATGCACTTATGACACCTTTTTTCCCAATCCTCAACGCATGCTAAAAAGTCATCGGCAGGGATGGCCTTCAAAGAGCTCGGCGATTCACGTTGAATCTCTTCAATCAATTCAAAACGGTGTCCCCGGAGTGGTCTTTTGAGTTTAGGGAATAAACACGGTGTGAATACGATTGTAGAACGACATAGGTTTCATTTTTAGCGAAAAGTCACGAAGAATCAATGCTGTTAGTTGTAGTAATTCTGCAATAGTTGTGAGCTGGCGCATTCAGTGTTTTCGATACCAATCGAGATTTGAAGCGTTTGAGGCCGAAAATGGAATGGACCGATCCTTTTGAAATTCCAACATCATCAGCAAGGTCTCTAATTGTAAATCAACTGTTTACATTATTAACAAGCACGTTTTTTTCTTAATCTTTGGACGTCAGCTTCGTCGATTGCGGTTGATGGTCGACCAGAGGGCTCTTCGTCTTCAACGCGTTCTCAGCCTTAAGTTCTCTGCCTTAAGCCCTCTGTTTATAAGTGGTATAAACATTTCTTTCCGCTATAGGAATGCTCATCGAATGCCTTCTGCAACATTCTATACGTTTCCGCAAATAAATGTAATGCAAGTTCTTTGCTCAATGAATTCAGATATTTCAAAAATCACCGGAACTACTGAATATTTTGACGTGAAATTTCACACAGATGTCAAGGACAGTGCCAGCAACTAAAAAAAAAAAAAAAATTGAAATTCCATAAGCGCCGGGAATTTTAAATTGAAAATTGGTCTTACTTTTAAGACACAGTAGTATAGATCAATCTCATTTTTACGTATTTATCAGAACAATGAATTTTCTGAATAAAAAAATGTAACAATATATCTTAAATTTGTTGTTATTTTTATTACTTACAGCTTTATTAGAACTCAGTTCATATAAATTTGGCAACTTACCGTAGAAAAAAATGAACATTCTTTTTCTAATGCGGCTGGGAAATATATGTAGACCGTGATCTTTTATGGCATAAGCAAGGGCTGCACCGCTGTTACTCACGTAAAGTTACATAGGAGTGAATGTAGTTTCAAGATAAGTTGCGAATGCGGTGTAGCAATGCCCGCGCAACGCTTTACGATCATATTAGACCGGGACCTACGGTTTAAAGTGGATTCCGAACCACTACAAACATCCATGAAACCACCGGGACTCGAACCCGAAAACTGTGGTACGAGCGCCGGACACTCGACCATTCAGCCCCCTTTTTAAACGATATTAATTTGTATATTTAAAATGAACCTTACAAGTGGCTAATATAAAGCACAGCAATTCAACTAGTGTTGTTTTAAATATACCCAGTATTGTTCTGAATATGGTAAACATAGTAGTGTAGTTAGTTAGTAAGTGTAAAGATCTTTAAATCGATAAAATTTTATGATAATTTCAGGCCCTAATTTTGATTTGTTTATATGTTCTTTTTGTGGGCCTGATGGCCGAGTGGCTAGCGCTTTGGCGCTTGATACCTCAGGTTTCGGGTTTGGGTCCTGGCGGTGCCATGGATGTTTGTAGTGGTCCGTAATCCACTTTAAACCATAGATCCCGGTCTAATAGGATCATAGAGCGTTGCGGAGGTATTTTACTCCGTGTCCATAGCTTATCGTCAAGCTACATCACCTCCTGGGTAGTGCTAAGTGCGTAACGTGGGTGCAGTTCTTGCCTTAAGGCATCCAAGACAATTGCCTCGAATGTCTTAAGGCAAGAACTTGTCTTGGATACCTTAGTGTTTGCCAACTGCATTAGAACAAAAAAGAAAATCAGAATTACAAAGAGAAACGACCATTCAATCGTAACAAAAACAACCAAAAGGCCTTAAAAAGTTAAAAGCAAGTTAAATGTTCCAAGGATAAAAATTTAAAAGCTAGAAGTTTAAGTCCAAAATAAAAATCCGTGTGATCAGGACATGTTTTCTCTAATCCTCCAGTAAAGAGATCACAAATCACCATTCTGTTGTAAAGAGTCCAGTCTCGAGCAAACAAGTAGATGTGCCTTATTCATTTTCTCTGTCTTACATAAAAACATATATTTTAAATTTTTTTCACCATTAACAGCAATGAGAAATTATACAATAATTTTACGATTTTAAATTTTCAACGTGTTTTAAACATATGTTATGGTTTACTCAAACATCATCAAAAAAAATCATTTAATTTCTGAGTTTTTTTATTTAAAACAGGGGTGGTCAACCCGCGGCCCGCCTTGAACGTTTTTTTTCGGCATGTGAGATTTATCACACTTTTAAAAATATATTTATTTTATAATGCCCAAAATAGTAAAAATCAATGCATTAAGAGATACATTATGTGTGCATCCATATACTTATAAATTAACTGTTGAAATGATGAGAAACAATTAACTGATTATAAAATATTATTCTTGCGAATATATAACAGATATTGTTTCTTTTATTTATGAGTTTATAGTTATGAGTTTGCAAAATAATTAAATTCCGCGATTCTGATACGAATCTTGGAAATCTAATATAACAGGTTCTACGTTTCATTTTAAGTGACCTCAGTGACGCAGTGACCCCTAGATACGGATAGTCAGCGTCCTTTATATACGGCCCGCGGAGATATGATGCTTTTCAAAGTAGCCCACAAGATCATTTTGTTTGGCCACTCCTGATTTATTGTTATCAATTTTTCTAATATATATTAAAATATACATGCATAATTTTATAATGAGGTATTCCATGGTATTTTAAAGTTTGTATAAAAATCTATCAAAATGGTCAAGATCTTAACCTAAAAATATGAAAATTTACTGAGCTCAGATATAGTTTTTAGTAGTTTTCTAAAGAGTGTAGGGTGTTTTTTTTTTTTTTTCCATTTTAAACGAATTGATGTAGAGCTTTTTTATATTAAAAATGTTTTTTTTTTTGTCCTTCAACTGCAGTGCACTTTCTTTTTCAGACATTACCTCAAATTGTTTGCACTTATAATAAGAGAATTCTATTTCAACACCTTAACCTCATTTCCTATAAGTTAATGGCTTTAGTGAATTAACTGAGATTCAGGCTTAAGTGATCTTCCTGTACACATCTTGTGATAGAAAAACCTGTAACATTCTCTCCAGATAATCTAACTTAATGAGAGGCAATTTACAGTATGCCCCGATGTAAGTATTTATTTTTTTAAAAACTGTAATAGGGACTCGTGCTATTAACAGAAATTGAACGATAGTCGCATTTCTGTTACGCATCACGCATTAGACAGAAATTCTAGATTACAAATGAAAAGTATATGTAAGTGCTTTTGTAATATACAATTATAATTGTGCAATTTACCTTATGATATTTTTTAAATTACATTGTTTTCTAATATTAGGCGTATTGACCTTATGCCATTTGGAATTAAGACACATTAATCTTAAGCCATTTGGAAACTTATGCCACAATTTCAGTATTATCAAGATGCATCACAAGGAAACTGCTACACAGTATCCATATTTGCTGACATAATTTTGGATGAACAAACCCAAGAATATGAATAATTTGTATCCTTCTTCTTCTTCAATGGCGCAACAGCCCAATGGTAGGCAAAGGCTGTCTGCCTGTTGGTAGATTTTAAGACAGGAGATGTTTTCTTCTTACGGGTTAGGGTTCTCAGCCCTACGCTCTACAGTCATATTAAACCGGTGGCTACGATTTAAAGTGAATTGCGAACGCCACAAACGTCCATGACACACCACTGGAACGTGAACCTGAAACCCGTGGCACCGAGAGCTAACCATCAGGCTTCTTTCCCTCTCTCACTCTCTTTGTTTCTATATATATATTGATATATGTATATGTATATAGTTGATATATGTTTATATACACATACTATACGTAGACACATACGTATACATAGACACATACTTTCAATTTGAAAATGTTCCGAATGAGGTTTATATTCATGTTATGGTATTTTTATTTTTAAAAATTCACTATTGGAGAAAGTAAAAAATTCAACATTTTATACAGTCTCGTTTGTAAATATTATAACCCATCCTAACAGATGCAGCACAAAAAGTTTTACGTCTGAATGGCAAATATTGACCGAGATATTTAATGTCAAAAGTTTGGGACTTATTGGCATCTTTCACTAAGGGATCGATTATAAAGTTAAAATAAATTATTTGACATTGGAATCAGTGTAAAACTCCCCTTTACCTATAAAATAGGGTTGTCCGACCATAAAAGATGCATCTGCAGTAAAATGGCCATGTCCTATACATTGATTGTCTTCGCATTGTTCGCACTGGCGAAATACAGAAGTTAGGAAATTTAACTCCAAAATGAAGCAAGGTCTTCGTCAATCTTCGTATTCATGGTAAATAGAAAACCATGGATATGGAGATTGCTGAAGAGGAACTGGGTAAATTGTTTAAATATTAAAAAATATTTAGTTGCTCACTTGGATTTGTATCCATCTTCTCTAATAAGTGGAAAGATTTTTCAGCCGCCAGATTTATCCTGCCAGTGTCCGACCAGAAAACCTTCGGTTTAGAAAACCTTCATCTTCTGTGGTGAGGTAAAAGGAAAACGATGAGGTAAAAGGAAAAAAAATAACAAATATAAACAATTATAAAAATTAATTAAAATTAGGCATCTGCCATTACCTTTACAAAAATAACTTTATTGAATCATTCGAAATAAATCCATCGCAATTTTGAAAATTAGAATTTTAATAATAAATCTAGAATTTTTGAATTTTAGAATTGTAAAATTTGCTAAAAGAATGTTGTTTTGCTCTATTGTTCTTTTTAAGCCTGTTTTTGGAATAATTCTACAAGGGTTTTCCTTTCGCAACTGATAACTCGTGTATATCCAAATTAAACCAACACGAGTACTTTTTATTTGGTCAAAACAAAAGTATTATTTTTCATAGTGGAAACCCTTGATTTGGACTGCATGTAAAGGACCTGTTATATCAATAGATTTAAATATCCTTTAATATGGAGAAAAGAATAAAAAAATTTCAACGAAGACTTGATTTTACTTTCAATATCTTCAACAGTGCCCTTATTTTTTTTAAAATCTGAAATATAAAACAAAAATCATAATTTTTAATGAAAATATTTATCTACTATATATGAACAATATGCCACCATAAAAGCTGACCACTATTTGAATGATAGCACATTTACAATGAATATTTCTTTATAATTAAAAATATATTGTAATAATAAAGAAAAAATTCATTTTAGATGTGCTATCCATCAATTAGTCGCATCAAGTTTTTTCTTTTACTACTATTATTAATTTGAGTCACATAGATTAGTTTCAGGATATTGCTTGTGGTAATGCATCAATCGATAAACAAACTGCTTGTAGTATGACGCACGACCACAATGATCCATCATGAGAAGTCACTAGGAAGCCGCTTGTTTACTACCGAAATGGATGTTTTCCTTCGACGACAAAAGAATATTTAAATTCTGCCCACACCAGTTGACTTTCTGTCTCGATTTTTTAAGAAAAAAATTCGATTAGCGTTTCCCTTATCGGCGTTGTCCCGACGTCTGACATCCTTCTGAGATGCATTTTATCTTGAAAAGTGCACACGGGGGAAGTTTCATTACTAAGCTTTCACTTTGACGAATAAAACGAAATGACACCTTGTCAAATTTCGGCATGGATACTAAGGAAAGAGATCGGATAGTAAGAATAATCGAGTAATCTTGAATTATCTAGCTTTGAAACTGTTTTTAAGCAAAAATTTTCTATGCATGAAAATTTCAGTATTCATGGTAATTATTACGTAATAATAAAAGATTTTCTTTAAAGATTCATACCAGATGGTTCAATTATACACATTCAATTTTGCACCATGGTATTAATTTTTGCACTGTGAATGACATAAAGCTAGCATTTGTTATTTTATATCTTGAAACAATATCCGTGACAACTTTTTCTAGAAGTTTTCCAACAACTATTCCTATACAATAAGGCGTGTTATTAAAAACAATTACTTTTTGTAAAAATTTTCCAACAACTATTCCTATTAAAACAATAAGGCGTTATTAAAAACAATTACTTTTTCTAAAAAAAGTTCTCCGACAACTATTCCTGTTGAAACAATAAAACAATTACTTTGTTATAAAAGTTTTTCCAACAAATATTCCTATCGAAACAATAAGGCATTATTAAAAACAATTATTTTTTATGGAAGTTTTCCAACAACTATTCCTATTGAAACAGTAAGCATTATTAAAAACAATTACTTTTTATAAAAGTTTTCCAATAACTATTCCTATTGAAACAATTGTTGCACATTTTTGCATATATTTTTAGCAATTCAAAATATCATCAATTATGTAAGTTAGATATACTCAATTATATTATGATAAATATAAGTGAATATAAAAAGATTCTTAAAGTTAAAACATTGAGTCATTTTATGAAAGGAGTAATTAAAAATAGTGTTTAGTATACACAGATAGCCACTATTCAGATGGATAGTAGTTGATAATAAATAATTTTTAATAAAATTTATAAAGGATGTCATATAATATACATTAATTATTTTTTCAAAAAATGAAATCATTATTTTACTTTGTTTTCAAAATTGTTAAAATGTTCATAAATAAAAATATTATTGTAATTTTCAAGTTGCTACTTATTATTGATACTATTATGTAAAATTAATCATTGTTACGCAAAATACTTTTTATAATTTCTTTTACTAAATTAAATAATGAAATTTGATTAATTCCATTTTTGTCGTATAATACAAAGATTTCACAACTCATAGAGATTTATTTTATCTTAGATCTAGAGAAATTTTGAATTTCTGCTCAAAACAAATTATTGTTCTGTTAGTGAATTTAAAACTGTCTTACAATAAAGTACACCTTACCAACAAATTACTAATTATTTTAAAAACCAAAAATAAAAAGTAAAAGCTGTAATTAGAACTGTAAAATTGCTTATAGCATAATCTTTCACAATAAATGAATTCTTAAAGACATTTCTCTTAACGTCTTTTAAAGAAATAAATTAAAATTAATGTATTACAATATTTAGTGACAGAAACTTTATCTAGAACTTTAAATCAGATATATAAGTTTAAAAATTCTACTGGGAAATGACTTTTTATAATCCGTCGATAAAGAAATATTTATTTTTATTTGCTTAAATTGTTTAGGTATAAAATATTCTGGTGTAAAAGTTTTCATTGTAATTTTTATATCCTAAATTTTTAAAAATTCAAGATTTATTACAATTTTTTTAACTCTTGTTAAAGCCCTAGATAACTCCCTATTTTCTCATTTTAATATCAATTTTATACTCAATTAAAGGCATTAAAAATATGTTATATTCTTTTCAATATGTTTTCATATTTATTCATGCATTTATTATGCAATAAATATTTTATATAATATATATTTATGTTTTAATAAATAATTAAATTGGTATGTCAACAAGACAGCTTTAATTAGTTATTTTGTCTCCATTAAATGTTTTTCATTTTCTGGCTCCTTAAAAATTGTTTGATTAACAAATGTGAATAATCAATTAATGTTTTATTATTACTGTGTTAAATGCAATTTTAAAAAAACAATTTTTAGTGTTCTTGTTTATTATTTTCAGAATGGATGATAATTAGGAAAAATAAATTTTTAAATTAATGCAGATATGCGTATTGTTGCGAAATACATGAAAAAGCTTTTTGAATTATAATTCGTTTTTACCTAGATTTTTTATGTGTATAATTTAATAAGTCTGTGAAACCACAATTAATTATATATATTATTAATCTTATCTATACATTTTAATAAGAGATCTTGTTTCATTAATAATTTTAAAAGTCATTGCCCCTTCTTGTATTGGTACTCTATACTAAATTATGTTTTCAATTCATACTAATAGTTTATAATTAATTAATAATTAATTGGTTTATAATTATGGCAATTAATATTCCATATAAGTCTTTTAAGACATATTTAATACAAACAATTCAGATGGTGTTCAAACAGTTTTGTAAGGATTTTGACTTTCCCAAAAATTAAATTTATAAAAATGGTATTAAATAGGTATTTAGTTTAATTGCCGTATTTGTCATTAAAATTTTCTTTGTTTTAACGTATCACTGGAAAGTAAACAATAGATCAAAGACTGTATTTTTCTTTCTTTAAGAGGTTTGGTTTGTCGCTCTACGATCATCTTGTGTGCACGAGGGGTAAACAGAACGGGACCTACATTTTAAAGTGAATTCCGAACCACTACAAACATCCATGGCCCCACCGGGGCTCGAACCCGAAACCTGTGGTACCGAGCGCCAGAGCGCTAGCCACTCGGCCATTCAGGCCCTTTCTTTAAGAGGAGAAATACCTTTATTTGATTATTAAAAAAGATATGTGAAATCCCATTTTAATATTTCGTAAAATATGTGATATAATTAGTAAAAAAAGAAAAGACGCAACAAAGTTTACATTTTACTGGGGAAAAGTTAAAAATTCATATTCAAACCCTTAAATAAACTATCACTAAATCTTTAAACACCCCTTTAGAAATTATGAGCAAAAATTTAAAATCTGATTTTAAAGCAAATCAAAGCATAATATTTACCAGCTAGCGCCAAAATATGTTTCTAGGTAAGACTGAAAACCACTTACAATGGTCGATTCTGTGTAAGATTTGTTATGTGAAAGTTATTTGGTAGGTAAAAAATGGAAATATACCACACAACGTATGAATTACGTATATATTTATCTAATTACTATAGAAAATTATCGAGTAACTAGCGAAACAATGGGAAAAAAAGAGAAGTTTTGCTAAAAATTTTGTTAATAGTACTGAATTATCTTATAATGGAAACTTAAAGTAATGAAATTAAAAAAAAATTATTAATGAGTTCGGATTACAATCATAAATATGTTTTAATGCCTGTTTTCAAAGAAGACATTTCCATCATTTTACCGCAGGCTCCTATGAGGGCTCCTATTTCAGCCTTTTCAATGACGTCCGTTGAAACCACTGCTTTTAGATACGAGAAAATATGATTGAGATTGTGTTCACATCGAGATTTAGGCTGCTTGGGTGGATTTTTCATATTTTTTAACATACGGCAAAGAAAATGTGGGCAGTTTCTCCTGAAAAGTCCCCAAGAAAGACAGTGTCCACCCCTCATCCCTCTTCAAAGGGATGTTCGGGACATACATAAGCGAAACACAAGACCATCTGATGTAAAATCACGGCTGGCCACTAGTAAAATAGTTAAATTGCCGAAGACAAAGAAAAATCTTTATAACGGTTGAACGGTGAATTAATTTAATGAGATTGGATTTAGTATTTATTTTATCCTAATCCAACCACAATCATTACATTGTAACTTTAATGCAAGTTTTACTATTGTAAACTTTGTTACTAAAACCTTAAGCGCGTAATTTTTCTTACGTGGTTTGCTTTTTATTTATTTTTTTTTTGATTCCTCGTCCTATTTACTTTAAGTCTCTCTTTCTGTCCTTCTAATTCACTGATTTTATTACTTTCGAAAAGATCGATATTCCAGAATTTTTTTCCCCCTAGCACAGTCTGGAAATTCTTGTCATTTCTCGAAATTGTTTCTTCTTGCAACATCTGGCTCGTTTATCCTGAATGATGTGACTAATAAACTTACAGCCCCTTTTTCCATTACAAATTTTCCCAACAGCTTCTTATCGAAGATTACAAAATGTTAAGAGAGTATCTATTATAAACTTTAGTACCTTCTTATTTGCACTGTGTTATTATTATTAGACTTGCACATTATATTATTTTGATCAAATTAAAAGAAATATTGACGGTAGTTTACCTTTTCTGTAATGAATTTGAAGAAAATATGTTTTGTAGTTAATTATAGGTATATTTATAGGAATTCTTGATTTATTAAATAGTATGAATGCTATTGGTACCTGATGACAGAGTGACTAACGCTCTGGCGCTCAGTGCCATAAGTTTCGGCTTCAAATCCCAGCGGTGATATGAATGTTTGTAGTGGTTCGGAATAGACTTTAATCGTAGGTCCCGGTCTAATATAACTGTAGAGCTTTGGGTGTAGGGGGACAACCCTGCCCTGTAAAAAGAAAACATCTACTGTTTAGAAATCTGCCAGCAGGCAGACGGCCTTTTCACCACGGGGCGGTTGCGCCAATGATGGTGATGATGTTATAGAATTGCAATATATCATAGTTCTGCCGAGTTAATAGTCATAATTTGTGGTCCCATGGTAAAGTTGGCTGGCATGCAGGACATGCTCATATTCATTGTCACCGATGACGTCCTTTGTAGCCACTAATTTCAGATACAAGTATACTTGATCGAGATTGTGGTAACCTGCGTCTCGCATCGAGATTTAGGCTGCCTGGTTGGAGTTTCCAGATTTGTTCCCACACGATGGAGAAAATGTGGACAGTTTCTCTTCAAATGTCCCTAAAGAAGACAATATTCACCCTTCATCAAAGGATACTACTATTCCTACACCACAGCACACCACATTACTGTGCCTAGAGCTGAGTTGCCCCTTTATAATTTGGGAATGATGTGGAGGAGAAGAAATCTGATTGCTTTGACTCTACGGTCATATGAGACCAGGACCTACGACTTAAAGTGGATTCCGAACCACTGCAAACCTCCATGGCACCGCCGGAATTCCAACCAATATCTGTGTTATCGACTGCTAGAGCGCTAGTCACTGTGCCATCAGGATCCCATCAAAGGGATACACAAGTGATAAGTTCGCATACATAAGTAAAGCACGAGGCCCCTATGTTAGAGAAAATGGTTCAATGACAAAATAGTTAAATGGCGAGATACAAAAAAAAATCTTTCTAATGATTAAACGGAGAATTAATTTAATGAGTTTGGATTTAGTATTTATTTTATCCTAATCCAACCACAATCATTACATTGTAACGTCCCAAATCTTACTATTGTAAACTTTGTTACTAAAACCTTAAGTGTGTAATTTTTCTTATATGGTTTACTTTTTATTTATTTTTTTTTTTTTTGTTTGATTCCTCGTCCCATTTACTTTAAGTCTCTCTTTCTTCTAATTCACTGATTTTATTACTTTCGAAAAGATCGATATTCCAGATTTTTTTTTTTGCCCTGGTCTGGAAATTCTTGTCATTTCTCGAAATTGTTTCTTCTTGCAACATCTGGCTCGTATATCCTGAATGATGTGACTAATAAACTTACAGCCCCCATTTCCATTACAAATTTTCCCAACAGCTTCTTATCGAAGATTACAAAATGTTAAGAGTATCTATTATAAACTTTAGCCCTTCTTATTTGCACTGTGTTATTATTATTAGACTTGCACATTATATTATTTTTGATCAAATTAAAAGAAATATTGATGGCAGTTTACCTTTCTTATAAAGATGCTGAGGAAAATGCCATCTAAATCGTGGGTATATTTATAGGATTTTGCTATCCCATTTCTTTTGTCACTTAAATGTTGGGTATGTTAATATGTTATAGCATTTTATGATACATTATAGTATTACATGTTGATTTAAATTTTGTTCTTGTAATTAATGTAATTGGTATCTTGTAATGGATACAAAAATTGAAAAATTAATGTCATGAATAGGTAGTGACTCTGGTTGAAATAAAACATTTATAAAATTGTTCGTTAAAAGTATAGGTTTATGATTATAAATAAAAATTTAAATTATTTGTCATTACTTTTAAAATTACTGACTATTTATATTAAAAAATTCCTGGTTGTGGCAACAGAAAGTCTTGCACATTATTAAAATATTTACCTAGTGGGTTTAATACATTTCATTTCATCAACGGGTCATATATTTCCAATGTAGAATTATTATGTATATTATTGATATTCTACAATAATATTAAATTATTATATTTTAAAGAATGTTTCGATTTTAATTGCATTCATGAAAATTGTGTTATAAAAAATTTATGGTAAAAATCTTTATTAATATTTATTTATTTTATAAAAAATTTTATAGGAATCTGAAATATAATTAGAAAAAAAAAATAATGAATGATGTTTTTGTTCTAAAAATATAGAATTTTTAAATTGGGTAACTTTCCTTTCCTCTATGTCAAGCCCAATGAAGTCTGGCCGGTTTTTTTAGATTTAGGGTTCCTGTCCTTGGAATGTTTTTATTTCAGATTCACTTGTTGAATTTCGAATCAAGTAACCTCAGATTTTATGGTCTGCACAATAATACTTTCTGGATTCCAAACAAATAATAAGACTGGTTCAAAGTTGGCAAAAGAAGTCCTACCAAAAAATTTTGCAACTCTTCCAGGCATGGGTGTATTAAACCTTTAGGGTGAAATGTTCTTCAATCGTATTCTAGGAAGTGGTTTGGTTTGATTTGTCACTCTACTGTCATTTTATGCACACTTTAGGCTAATTAGACCGAGGACCTACAGTGTAACGTGAATTCCCACCCACTAACAAACATCCATGTCCTCACCAGGATTCAAACCTCAAGAACGTGGTACAAAAGACTAGAACGATAACCAATTGGCAATCAGACAGCTCAAAGAAGTGGAGACGCATGATCAACCCAGACACCAATCTTGGTAGTGTTAATATCACATTGTGGTGGAAAATTTGTTTGCAGTGTAACACTCCCACCATGAATACCTTGAATAGTGTTGAATCTTTTACATAATTGATGTTCATGTAGCTTATGTACTCTGGTCAAAGTCACAGCATTTGAAATCAATAACAAAACTTTTCAGATCCAATGAACTACCCAACAAGCAAATTGAATTTTTTTTCACATGACACTAATTAAAAAATTCACATGGCGCTAATCTATGAACACTTCACATAAAGTTTTCCTGCACATTAAAGTGACAGTTCAAAGCAATCAAAGGAATTTTCCTTCATTAAAATTATCATCCATCATATGATGTTGTCATCACTTTTGATTTTGTTAGACAGCCACGAAATTATTTTCAATGAGAATGAATTACATCATTGAGTTAGACATTATTGATAGATTGGTTGTCAATTACATCAGCTAATATCCTTACACCATCAACAATGCTAATCAATAATTCATTTTGTAACATTCAATAAAACTTTAATTATAATTCCAGTTTTTCGTAACACCTTATTAAAATTTTATAATCAGGAAACGAGTAATTGAAAACCTTGAAAAATTAATTTTAAAAATTAGAAAAGTAAAAACTTTAAAAAAAGAATCAATAATGGAAGTAGTGTCCATTAAATATTTTTAATTAGAAAATGTAAAAAAAAAATTTCGAAATATTAGAGAGTCAAAATAAAAAAAGAAGCTTGCTAACTATAATAACTAAACCAATTACTATATAATATATAAACATAAAAAAAACTCATTTTTTATATTTATTAAAAATGGTCTCAAATTTTACCTAATAATTCTTAACAAAATTAATATAAATATATATATATATATTTACAATTTTATACAAAAATTAATATGTAACCTTTAAATGTTTTTTTTTCTAATGCAGCTGGCAAACACTTAGACAGATGTCTTTGATGCTTTAAGGTCAGAGCCGCACCGACGTTACTCACTTAGCACTACCCAGGAGGTGCGTGTAGCTTGTAGATAAGCTACGAACGCGGAGTAACAATACCACCGCAAAGCTCTATTATTCTGTTAGACCAGGACCTACGATTTAAAGTGTATTCCAAACTGCTACAAACATTCATGGCACCGCCGGGATCGAACCCGAAACCTGTGGTACCGAGCACCAGAGCGCTAGCCACTCGGCCATTCAGGGCCCAACTTTAAAATTTTGATGCCTATAGTTGAATTTTAACCGTTTCAATTCTGTCTGCAGTCTATTCTGTATGTTTTGTATTCCAAATTAAAATTTTAAATCTGGCATATTCATAATGGTATGGCAAAATATTTAACCCAAAAACAATTAAATCAAATATTTTCAAAATGAATACATGCAATGTTTATTACTCATTTATTCTCAAATTGATTTAAGTTGAATTGATGAGTTGTTAGTATTCAATATTAGGGCCACCAATTTTAGCACTCCTTCTTAATACGATGGGACTATCATGATGTGAAATGTTGTCCGCAAAATCTGTCCTTTCACAATCAAAGAGACAGAAATCTCAAGTAATTTATAGTTCATACATTAAAGAAATAACTGCTATTGATTCTTATGTCTGCGAAATGTCTACTAAACGCAATTTGGAAACTTCATTCTGCATAAAAATTAGTCTTCCAGTACATTGACAGGTTTTCAGTGCTGAAACGACAGACAACGCTGTTTTCCACTTTAGAATGATGAAGCATGTGATAAGAGGTTTGGCGAAGATTACACATTCTAAAATAATTGATGCAGAAATTCAATGTCCTACCTTTTACTTACAGTTATTTAAATGGATCCTTTAAAATCAAATAGGAACTTTTCCATCTCAAAAGCAGTAATTCTGCTGGTTGGCCAATACTTTCAAATTAAAATTTAGTTTGCTCGTCAATAAAAGTAGTTTTAAAGTTCATTCAGAATTAACTTCTCGAGCATAATTGGCGTTTCATCATAAACATTTGGTAGTTTGGTAGCAACTTTTAAGCAAAGTGCATATATTTAAAATATTCAGAATAATCATGTAGGAAGTAGAATTGTTTTATTAAACTTTTATCTGTGGTATGGGGAAGACTAAAGTCAAAGTTTCACAAATTGGACTTCAAGATCTTCTACTACATCTGCGCAAACCAGTTTTTTTTCTGTCAAAATAACCACAGTGTGCATTTATGAAGAAAGGTTGAGAATTTTAATGTATGTGTATATTTAATGCAGGCAAAAATGGTAAAACTCGATTGTAATGAAGCCATTACAGTAAACGATTTCTGAAATGTTAGGCGTAGTAGGAAAAAGTCAAAAGATGTTTATCACTACATTTTTTTTCTAAAATGTAGTAACTAATATAGTTATCGAATCAGACTGCCATTTTATGATATTAAAATTATGCAAAAAGCAAGCAATATAGAAAATAATTTTCTAATGGATACAATACTCCTGTTAACAGTTATTTCCTTTAAAAGTAAGAGTGTATGTTTAATACATTGCACAGTTAAAATAATGTAAATGCGGGAAAGTCGGATACTCTTGCCATATAATGTGACAGTCAATGCAAGAATCTGTCATAATAGTCATCAGGTCTAGTCAACTATCGAAACTGCTATTGCAAAACCCTCTAGTTAAAATGAAACTCTGGACTATCCATACTACACTCATGTCCATAAATTAAGGATAATGAAGTTCAGGCAAAGAAAGACACAGAAGCAAAACAAATTTGACTTATTTGTAAAGTATATTTAACCAAAAACAATTAAACAAAAGGTAAAGAGCAAAAAGATGCTATATGTTTGACATAATTAATAAAATTGCGATTTTTACTCCCTGGAGCAAATTTCAAACAAAGAACCTATCTACAAAAAACGGTATAACATGGTTAGTATGATGGTTAATATGGAGTATGTCTCCCGAACGATGCAATACAGTCCTTACAACGCCTAGGCATGCTGAGTATCAAATTATCAATCTGATCTAGGGGAATATTACACCACTCATCAAGCAATGCCCTCCGAAGTTCCGGTTTACAAGTGGGAAGGGGGTTGACGGGCTGCAATTCGTCGGCCAAGCATATCCCACACATGCTCTATTGGATTCAAGTCCGGTGAGTATTCTGGCCAATCAATACGGGTGATATCCTAAAATTGAAGGCATTCGTCTACAATGTTTGCACGGAGAGAACGGTCGTTGTCATCCATAAACAGAAATTCAGCACCCATGGCGCCCCGAAACAAACGCACATGTTGTTCCGGAATGACATCCCGATAGATGTGGCCTGTCATCGTTACACTCTGAACATGCAGGTCAGTTCTGGTACCAAGAATAATTCCTCCCCAAACGAGCCATCCTGCACCACCGTAACGGTGTCGTTCAATGGTGTTCTCTTGGGGGTAACGGGTACCTGGCCCTCTCCATATGAAAGTCCGGCGAGAATCAGACTGCAAACTAAACCTGGACTCGTCGGAAAACATCACACCAGACCACTGTTGCGGTGTCCCCAATGCATGCTCTCTACTCCAGGTTAATCGCAGGTGACAGTGAGTTGCGATAAGTGGAACACATCTGACAGGCCTACGAGCATATAGACCAATGTGCCCTAAGCGTCTGTACAAGGTCTGCCTAGAAACTGCAGTACCGGTAGCTGAAGAGAGCTGACGAGACAGGTCTGATGCTGTGCTCCGTCTGTTTTTTTGGCTGTAACTGCTAAATACCGGTCCTCATTCGGCGTTGTGACTCGGGGGCGACCTGTGCTGTAACATCTTCTCACATTACCATCATCTTGGAATCGTTGCCAAAGCCTGGAGATGACACTCTGGGCGATTCCAAGTTCCTCGGATACTTCCAGCTGGGTACGTCCACATTCCAGTCGTCCGATAATTCTACCACGTAAAAATCATCCAAATGCTTCCTTTGTGCCATAACTATGCGGTTATGGCACTGAAAGGCTTTTAAAGCGCTTGTGAACAATTTTACTTCTTTGCCACCATTCCTTATATACCCCTCTCTTACACTCTCGTCATTGTGACGTACTATCCGTGCCCTCTGGTGGTTTCCTGTAATTTGCATATTCTTCTTCAAGATGTCTGTGATAATTCTACAGGTGAAATTTTTATTTTAGAGTTCAATTTCTGTGTGATTCTGAATCATCCTTAATTTATGGACATGAGTGTATATCATCCTCTTGTACCTAAATACAAATAGATAAATCATAAATATAATAGTAAACAGATTAACTTAAATTAAACGTTACGATGTCATGATCAATTTAATTTATTGATTTTTTTTTTTTATCTATGTGTATATTCAATATCAGATATGTTATCTTAATAAGACCTGATATATTATGTTGTTTTAAAAGCATTGTCTAAACTAAATTACTTGCCTAGTACTATCTTATTGCTTAATTTAAGGCTTTGATGGGGGTTTTTTTATCTTCTCTAAATTGTCACTTTCTGCAGCTCATTTAAAACTTCAGCCAGCGTTATCATAGAGTTTCCATGTTTATGATGTTATATGGGTACTTAAATCTATTTCCTAAAATATTTTGCCCAAGGATTTAAAGAGAAGAATGAAAAGTGTTAATACCTCGTACGCCATCCTTGAATATCTCAATTCTAAATTGCAGTAGCATGTGGGATCAATGTTGGCTTACTGAAAATGTTCTCTCATTTGAGAATATCAGGCTATTCAGCTGGCTTAAAGACGGAAGGGCAGTGGTATTTGAAAAGTGGCCATTTAATTTTGACATTTACAGAGATATTACATTTACAGAGTAATTTTTCAATCTTTAAAATTTTTTGTAACAATTTCTTTTCAGTATTTAAATAATAAAAATATCAATTCTAACACAGAAAGTTCAGCTGACTTATGGTCAGAAGATGAAAAAGAGTAGATTGAAAAATACTTCTGCATTAAGTGAAAAACTCTTGCTCTTTTATTGAAAAGTGGTCATTTCATTTTGGCATTTGTAGATATATTGCATGCGTAATTTATCAATGATGCCTTTAATAATTTTTGTAATAATTCTTTTTCAATATTTAAATAATGCAACATAAATTTTAACACAGAAAATTCAGCTGGCTTATATGGGTACCTCCTGCGAATTTTAAGAACATGTCTTATACTTATAACAAGAATTTGCCTTCTACTAATTGAAAGAACCTAATTTGTATTCTCAACAGGAACTTGCTTTTACTAACCCATTTTGTTCTATTTACAGGAACCCATTTTGCAATAATTACAGAAACCTACCTTGCAATATTTACAGGAACATTAATTTCAGGAATCTTCTTTGTCATATTTACAGGAACCTGCCACCCTCCTCGTACTAACTGCATGAATCTGCTTTGCAATATGTTTGTAGGAAGGAAGGTGAAAAAAAAAAGGAAGGTAGTGGAAGGTGAAAAAAAAAAAGTATATTAAAAAATATTCTACATTAAGAGAAAACCTCTTGTTCTTTTATTGAACAGATGCCATTTAAATTTGGCTTTTACAGAAATATTGCATGTATGATTTTTTCAACAATGTGTTTCAAATTTCTGGTAATAATTTCTTTTCCATATTTAAATAATAAAATATTAAATCTAACACAAAAAATAACAAGTAAAAATTTAAAAATTAAACAATAAATAATTCTGAAATTAAATAAAGAGATATAAATGTTAAAAACACATAACAACGCACTGATTATATTTAAGGTGGAAATTTCATGATTCATTAAACTCATTTCTGTTAACTGAATCAATTCTTATCTCTCAAACGTACTAAGTTTATTTAAAATTAAAGTTTATTGTTAGCTAATTTATCTTTTGTTTGTTCGCGTATGCTTGAAATAAATTTTTAAGCAGTTTTGAATAATCGCGAAACACAAACTACTTCTAAACACAGACGGCTAGACGAAGCTGCAGGAGAATCTGCTGTTTGCATAAAAACATATTTGCGCTATTAACTTTTGAAATTTTGTCGCACTCTAAAAATAGGAATCTAACTGCACAACATAGTCATTTCGCGTTTAAAATATTTATAGAATGAAAAAGTTTTTTAGTTAATGCGAAGTCAAGTTAAATAAATAAACTCGAACTGAAACCAGCAATGCTACGTTTTTAAAAATGCTTCAGCTTAGGAATGAGAATTGGTCTTTTATAATGTTATTTTGCGTTGTCAGGAGGAGTCACATAAATATTTAAATTTAAAATACTGATTTGTATTTTTATGAACTTTAGTTGGGTGAAGTGGAAAAGTGAGACAATGATTACAGAGGAATGCGCTTGCTAATTCAAAACATCCTGTGTGAAAATCTTGATTACTTATTTTGTAAAATCTAAGGCTTTTTTATAAAAAGCTAAAGGTATTTAGTTAAAGACATTTCATTAAATTTTATTTTAACTGAGATATTATTTGCTTAAAGCGTAGCTAGTGTGTGTGTTGTCTAGAGAGTAAAATTGTTCAATTCCGCTGATGGCTCTCGCAACAATCACTGCCCTGTAAAACGAGTCGGCACAGTGGTGATTAAGGAAGAACGTTTTGTAAGCATTTTTATGCAGTTTTGTTTAAAGTTTCTGAATATTCACCATCCTGACATGGAAATGTGAACATTTATTCTTCTACAATTTCCTGTTTATTCCATCAAAAACTGCTTGTGACGTCAATAATGTAAAACACGAGATCTTCATTAGCAGAATAATTCATAGCATCAATAATTGTTGGAGCAATATTTTCCTTATAACACATATTAAAAATGATTATTTTTCAATAAGACAAAGCGTTGACTTTAATTTATCAATTAAGCTGAACACTTTTTTTAGAGATAATTTTTTAGTTAGTGATAAATCCAGCAAACTTCATATAAATTGATCATCCAGATACGCCTGAAGCCTGTTACATAATATAAAATAATGTATTCAGTTTTTACAAAAAGGGGCCTACATTTGTATAAACACAGGAAAATCCAGAAAATAAAAACTATGGCACATCTATAATGATGGGGTGTATTGCAAAATGAAGGCCAGTTTATAAATTGCATACATTTTTAGCATTTTAGCAAGTGTCATTACAGTTTTCGTCTTTTATAAACTGGAATTTTAACAAATTCAGTATTGCCAAAGATGCACCATGCAGAAAACCTTTTATAAAAATCCAAGTCTTACATGAAGACTTTTTTTTTGAAGTAAAAACTCCCTTTTGGCAAAATTAAAAAACATCTAAATTGATTGTAGATAAGCGGCTGTATTTAACCTACTCTGAGCAATAGTGGGATGAAAATTAGATTTTATATTTAAGCCTGTTTAGAAGTAAAATAATAAATTCCAAGGAAAGTGCAACTAACATTTAAAGAATATGTGTCCCTAGATTGTTTCCACAAAATAAGACGGTGAATAGTACTAATCGAAAAATATTTATGATGGAAGCCATGGTTGCATTATATTTTAAATGTTAGAAAAAGAGTAAGTTTACAACACGACTAATAAGCTCAAGTCATCATATTTGGAATCATTTTATTGATGTTGGTGAAATAACACATCCCCAAAGCATCATCGTAAAAACATTTATCGTATGCAATTGTCCAAAAAAGAAGCATCATCCACTGTTACAGTTGGATCGATGCATCTACTGATTGTATAGCCAAGATTCAATGGAAAACTTTCTCTGAAACAAAGGATGTTCCTCAGAAGCGGAACATCCTCCATGCTTTAGGTTATTAAGGTGGTATATTAGATCATTGGTGTTCGAGATGGTCGAGGACTTTGTGAAAGATTTCGTGTCTATTATTTCAGTGAATAGGATAAACACGACAAGTCTTGCAGTCTCGTTGATGGGGATTCTGCAACTGTCCACTTGGACGCCAATTTAAATATTTAATAATTTGACTCTTTCTCTTAAGTTACTAAAACTATATTATACATACCAAATATTCCATTAATTTTATATCTTTCCTTTGTTTTTGGATATCTAAATTTACTTTTTAATTGCATTTAAAATAGAATGCCTTCGTATATTGTATTGTAAATATTGTTTATCTTTAGGGCACATTTATGTCCCCACTCATTTTATGAAAAGCAATATATGAACACTTCAAAATATCTATTTTCATTCAACATTCAACAATTCACAGGAAAGTAATATCCACGCAAGAGAAAAATTTAGAATCATTCACTATGGTTGAAGAGTGAACAAGTGGATTGAAAAAAGATGAAAATGATGTTTTTGTGTGGACTACCTCTAGCTCAATAAGATCACGAAGATAGACGTCTACCCTCTACCTCCTATTGATGACACTCCTGGCTGCTCGAACGCTTTCTAGTTCTTCTCTCTTGTATGGACCTCTACCTGTCTTACAGGTAAATCGAAATAGATGAAGTGGATCGCGAGAAGAAGGGTTTCATTACGCTAGAAAGTTTGTAATAATTTTAAATTCAGGTCACTTAGACTGTGTAATGAACTTGTGACCTTCGAGAAAATAAGGGACAATTTGCTACGGCACTATAATAGACTACTACTACTACACCACCCACCCAACCACACCACATCACTGTGCCTAGAGCTGAATTGCCCCTTTATAGTTTGGGAATGATGTGGGTGAGAAGTCTGATTGGACTCTGCGACGCTCTACAGTCATATGAGACAGGAACCTACAGCTTAAAGTGGATTCGAACCACTACAAACATCCCTATCGAGGCCGAGATTCGAACCCGAAACCTATGAAACCAAGCACCAGAGCGCTAGCCACTTGGCCATCAGGCTCCACTATAATAGACTAGATGCCTTGTTATACGGAAGACATAATGTCACTATTGGAAACATTCGATGACCACCTCGCTGGATTAGGAATTGTTTTGGTGGGCCTTTATTTCATTCATTCTTCATTCATTTACCAGAAGGTTTGTAACAATTTAAATTCATGCCGTTTGGACTCCGTAATGCACCTGTGACCTTCGAGAAAATAATGGACAATTTTCTATGCCACTAAAATGGACTATGTGTCTGTGTTATCTGGACGACATAATAGCACTTCCTGGAAACATTTGAAGACCACCTTGTTGGATTAGGAATTGTTTGGGAGGGTTTATACGCTTATTTATTTGTATCGTGCAACTTTTAGATCATGCATATATGTAAATTCCTTTAATTCCAAATAGCGCAAATTGTGTGAAGTAGTCTATTCTTGTCAATATGACTGCATTAAGCAGCTGCATTTGTTCCACAAATTCTTCGTGCCAATATTTTGATTAGTTTGGATTCAATTTTAATTAAAATTCTTACAGAAGTTCATTATTAAGATTAGTGAAAGCAAACTCTTATGGTAAACATTGATGATTTAAAATAGAAAGCATTATATAGTCGTATAATTAATTAATCTATCTTTTTAAGTCACAAATACAGTGGAACCTCTTTAAGTCAAACCTCGATAAGTCGAAAAAGATTTTTGTTCCCTTAACTTCAAGCCCCAAAACCTCCATTACTCGAAATTTCGACCCTCTATATGTCGAAATAACTATTCTATCCCCACAAGCCATTTTGGTATATATTTTCCCTCCGTAACTCGTAAAAAAAAAAAAAAATTGGACCTCGAACATTAGCAATGTTTGATTTTACAACCTTTACAACTCGATCATTTGAAATAATTTCGAAATTATTTTGATTTTTTTTATTGTAGTACATAATATAAATTTAAGTTGCAAATAAACTTGTTTATTATCTCTGTAACTTGAATTTTTATTTATTTTAGCTCTCTAACTCTAAATAAGTTAGAAAGAATCTACAAGTCGAATATTTCATTACAAAATCTGTTTAAGTCGAAATCCTCCATAACTCGAAAACTCTATAAACTCGAATTATTTGGCGTCTCCCTTGAAGTTCGACTTACAGAGGTTCTACTGTATAACCAAATAGTCCTATGAAACATGGCCTATGTTGAAAGTCTTTATTTTCGTCAAAACGAATCCACGGCAATGATAATGGTATCGAACCATATTTTAAGTCGAAGACTACCTACATAATATATAAATCATAATTTTGTAGCTGGATAATTAATTATTCCTATTGCTGTGACTACTTAATAAGAATCATATTAAATAATCTAATGAATATACGTAATCCAGAGAATATTGCAAAGTTACTAAAAATCTAAATTAAGTTCCAGGAATTAGTTTATCTTCATAAACCGTATTCCAACTCATATTAATTCCATTCCTATTTTCTGGAGAAATAGCTGACTTCATTCTTAAAATTCTGCTAATAAAACGTATTGATTAATTATTCATTTAAATCTCCAAGTGCACTTTGAAACATATTATTCCTAATTGAATGGAATTTCATGCAATGCTTTCTCTTTGCAATAATTTATTCTTGAGAGTTGACAACTTACATGTTTGAATAAACCATTTATTATAAATGGCTTTTCGGTTTTAAAGCGATGGAGAACTTTATTGCTTTAATTATGAAGAATGAATATTGAATATCAAAGAAAGTTTTGACTTTAGTATTGAGTAAGAGAGAATTTTAAATCTTATAGCTAATAAAACTTCCTTTTGAAGCTTCGGAGTTTTAGAAGCAATAATTTAAGTAATTTTATGTTATTTAATAATAGAAGTAATGAAATATGTATGCACTATTTGCATTATATCAATTTTCGTTGTATTAATTGCATTATAAGGATATATTTTAAAATAAACAATTTTGATCAAATTAATTCAATTCATAAATAATGCTCTAATTTTGCTTAAGCATTAAAAGGCAAATAAATTCAATTAGAATATTGACTTCAGCAATTTGCTTTTAATTTTATTTCTAAATAAGATTTATAAATTTCATGTTCTTGTCTTAAAAATTTCAAACCTTTTCTTTTTCAAACTTTAATTAAGCTTTTAAAAACTAATTACTTATTAAATAATTATAATTATGCAACACTAATTAAAGTTTAGTGAATTAATTTGATTTTATTTTTTATAAATAGTGTTAAAGAATTTAAATGTATTAAAGTATTTTAAATATATTTTATTTTTAAGGTTGATTCATAAAAAAAAATCAATAAATGGAGAAATTTTTTAATGTAAGGATGAATACGCCTAAAAAGTAACTATAAGATTAAATAAGTTGATGGTAATTGATTTTAAATTATATTTATGAATACTTTTATATACATGATGTTGAAGAAAATTTAAATCGTTCTTTTGATGCTATTTATCTTTCATTACATAATATTAATTAAAATTTATTTAAGGTACATTAGGCTTAATAAAAAATCGTGTGAAAAATCTTTTCATGTCAGAAAACCCATAAATAACATATTTACCATAATGAACAGATCAGATAAATTCTGATAAATATTAATATAATTATTGGTAAAATAAATCGATAATAATTGATTTTCATTCTATCAATTGCATTATAAGGATATATTTAAAAATAAACAATTTCTTTAAAATTAATTCAACTCATAAATAATGCACTAATTTTGTTTAAGTATTAAAGGATAAACTAATTTAGTTAGAATATTAAATTCAGCAATTTGCTTTTAATTTTATTTCTACATAAGATATATAAACTTCATGTTCCTGTCTTGAAAATTTCAAATCTTTTCTTTTACAAACTTTAATTAATCTTTTAAAAACTAATTACTTAATAAATAATTATAATTATGCAACACTAATTAAAGTTTAATGAATTAATTCGATCTTTTTTATAAATTATGTTAAAGAATTTAAACTTATTAAAGGATTATAAATATATTTTATTTTTAACGTTGTTTCTCATAAAAAGACAATAAATGGAGAAAATTTTTATAGAGAATGTAATAATGAATAAGTCTAAAAAGTAAATATAAGATTAAATAAGTTTATGCTAATTAATTTTCAATTATATTTACTAATACTTTTTATATATTTATGTTGTAGAAAATTTAAATTATTCTTTTTAAATCTATTTATCTTTCATTATAAAATAATTAATTAAAATTTATTGAAGGTAAATTAGGCTAATTAAAAATGTGTGAAAAAACCTTTTATGTCAATAATGTTACTTAATAATAGAAGTAATGAAATATGTATACACTATTTGCATTGGATCAATTTCCGTTGTATTAATTGTATTATAAGGATATATTTTAAAATAAACATTTTTATTAAAATTAATTCAACTCATTAATAATGCACTAATTTTATTTAGGAATCAAATAAACAAACTTAGTTAGAATATTAATTTCAGCAATTTGCTTTTTAATTTTATTTATAAATAAGATTTATAAGTTTCATATTCCTGTCTTGAAAATTTCAAATATTTTCTTTTACAAACTTTAATTAATCTTTTTTAAAAACTAATTACTTAATAAATAATTATAATTATGCAAACTAATTAAAGTTTAATGAATTAATTCGATCTTTTTTATAAACTACGTTAAAGAATTTAAATGCATTAAAGGATTTTAAATCTGTTTTATTTTTGAAAGTTGTTTTTCATAAAAAACAATAAATGCAGAAATTTTTATAGAGAATGTAATGATGAATATAGTCTAAAAAAATAAATATATATTAAATAAGTTTATACTAATTAATTTTCAATATATTTATGATTAATTTGATAAATCGTTTATAACTATTATAAAATAATTTAATTAAAATTTTCAATTAAAAGTGTGTAAAAACCTTTTGTCAATAAAGCTACAAATAACATACATTGTTACCTAATGAACATACCAGATAAACACTTAAGTGACATAAATTTTCTTAATATTTAATATACTTCTTTAAACTCTTTAGTAAATAAGAAAACGTGAATAATAAAACAATTAAATAAAATAGTTGGATAAAGTTTTGATTTTGCAAACAAATACGCTAAATACACAAACAGTACATTAAAAGTACTGTAATCATTCGACAAATGATTTATGGATAAAGGAAGAACATGTTAACATCAGCTTTCTATTTCGGAACACTGACTAAAAAAAAAAAAAAAAGATTTTCGTGTACTTGGAGTAATTAAGAATATCGTAAACTTTTTTCTTCAATTTACAAAAACAATCAATGATAAAAATCAATCACAGTTAAAATACGGAAATCTAACTGCAACTTTAGAAACATTAAATAATTCTATCTGTTATAAATACTTATTTAAAAAGTTTTTATTTGTTATTTTTGATACAACAGTGAGCCTTGCATTTTATTTATGCATATGTCGAACATCCCACTTATGGATGATATATGAAGATATTGATATTCGAAAAGAATTTAGGTAATTGCTTCTCATTTTCCTGTTTCCAATTACGTGTAAGTAAATTCAAAAACCCCACCAGGATGATTGACTGTCAATTAGAGACGATTACATAGTATGCTGTCAGAATCGTTATCGATTTCAATCGTTTATGAGGCAGTTACTTCAGCAAGCATGAAGTATACAAACCTAAGTTATTCTGCACTTTAATTTATTAGGTTACTAAAGAGTTACGACTCTGGAGTTCAGTGCCAAAAGTTTTGGGTTCGAATCCCAGTTGCACCATGGTTGTTTGTAGTGTTCGGAATTCACTTTAAATCGTAAACTCCGGTCTAGTAAGACTGTAGAGCTATATTGACAATCCTACCCCCGTAAAAAGAAAACATCTCCTGTCACGAAATCTGCCGGTAGGCAGATGGCCTTGGCCTACCATGGGGCTGTTATGCCAACGAAGAAAAGAAGAAAGAATTTCGAGTTGATTTATTTCAAAAAGTTTTGGGAAAATTTTTATTGCTGGAAAATCAAATGTATTATAATGTTAGATCTTTAATATTTTAAAGTTTAAACCTCCGTTTAAGTACAAACATTTAACTCAAAACCAGCAAGGAGAATGAACAATAAAAGGTAATCTTGAATAGAAAAAAAAGCGAAATTTAATAATAATTCCGCTTGAAATAAAATATAATTCTTTATTTAATGCATAATATTATTAGCCAAAGACTCTTTTCAGACATGCATTGTGTAAAAGATATCCAAAATTGTTAAATAAATACACATTTAATTTATCCATCAAAATTTATTTTTCGCCTTCGAAATAGGCCCCATAGAGTGCAATAGAATTATGACAGAGCTTGATCCAATAATCCAAACATTTATCTTAGGCTGATTGAGGTATGGCCTTCAGTTCATTCAGGGAATTTTCTGTTATGACCTCAATTGAGTCAAAGAGCCTCACTCTAAATAGTAATTTTAAAATTGGGAACGAGGGAAAAAAAACACATGGTGCCATATCAGATAAACACTTGGCACGATCGATGGCATTCGTTGAGCAGGAAGATGGTGTCCGTAGAAGTTCGAGAATCATGTCTTCAGCAACCTGATTTTCATGCTCTTTTGAACAAAATTGAACTCTTTCGGAGACAATCATACCGCTATCAATCATGCGATGTCCAAAATATCAATTATAATGTGAATGGATCATAATGTGACGGAAAAGCAGCATCTTGACTTTTAAATCCGTCTTAGTTTACATCTTGAGCCAACTCTCTAAGACTCATATAATGACTAATGCCCATCAACTTATTAATTTTGTGGATGTTTACATCGGACTTAGCAGATTAAGGTCCCCCAGAATGAGGCAAATCAACTACCACTTCTCTGTCTTCTTTGAATGCTTTGTATCAGTCCTATACATGTATTTTTAACATGCACTAATCACCGAAGGTCTTTTACAATATTTTTAGTGATTCGGCACACGGAATTTTATTTGAAACACAAAATATAAGACAAACTCTTTTTTTCAACTAATGTTTCCATTGTGAAAAAAATTTAAAAAGATAAAAATAGCTTCTTCAACACAATGAGTGACAAATCATGATGAAATTCCTCTTAGTAACTTAGTACAGAGCTACTAACCCATATAAAAAAATTGTAGCGGTATATTTTACAAGCGTACTTTTAAATTATAAATTCCAGTTACTTTTTTACGCAATGTATATTCAGTGACAGATTTAATGAATAATTTAAAAGACATATTTAATGTGTATTATTTGATTTACAAACAATATTGATATGAATTTCATACCATATAATCACTCGACTAATTATAGATAATATTTTCGATACATTATGGCTTTTAAATTATTATTTTACAAGAAAATTAACATTTAAACTCTTTTGTGAAAGAATATAGAAAATATACAATGTATACAGTTGTAAAGTGGTCACGAACAAACTTTTCAGTGCTTTCAACTATTCTGCTTAATTATAGTAATTATAAATAGTTATAAGATTGAAACATCATACCTGTGTCTATCGCAAAGTTTAACGTCTGTTAGCTCATTTTTCATTACAATGGAGTACTTCCCAAGTGGCAAGTGAACATATGTATACCTATGTGGATGTAAAATAACTTTAAAGGGTTTTGTAAATGAAAAAATAGGAAATATTGTATTTAAATCAATTGTTTGTTGCTAAACATATTGAGGTTTCAAGTTGCATGTATAATAATTAATCACAGTTATGATAAAATGTTCTCCTTTTAAAATTGAACAATAATTAATGAAATTATTCACATTACAAACAATAAAACAAATGAAAAATTTCTTGTTCAAAAACTTTCTATAATTATTTTTCAATGAATTTTATAATTATTATCCCATTGATGGCATATTCAACATGTCACCGAAGTTACATGTTTAAAATGTTATCCATGTCACAGTGATGTTTGCCCTTGAATCTATGCCAATCTATGGTTATCACAGTTATGATAAAACGTTCAATAACAGGTCAAAATATTTAACTGAAATGAGATGATTTCACTTGCTTTTCATAAGCAGCCATCAAACTTGGTAAATCAGGTAATTGTGATGGCCAATTATCATATAAATCTTGGGCAATCAATGTCGCTCAAAAACTGGTAACCAGAATAATAATGTATTAATTTACATATTCTCCTTTATACTGAATTTAACCTTTCCTGAATTAATCTGTTAAGAAATTGCATGGCACGCAATGATTTATGGTATATTAATGCATAAATTTATATGCGCATCTTTATGCTTAATATTATGAAAAACATTCATAAGATGACTAGCAACCCATAACAAAGTAAGATAAGTTACGCAGTGCCATCTAGTTGATTAATTTGTAGAGACATAAATTTATAGTTGATTAAAAAAAAAAATAATAATAGTTCTTGCTTTTGAGTCTAGTTGGTAGGAGACATGGCGAAATCGAAAAATTGTTTATAAGAATATGCTAAAAAAACATTCCTTAGGGGGACAGTAAACCTTGAATTCCCAAAATTTTAATTTTACGTTTTTTAAAGTATTATGTATTTTTCTTTAATATTAACTAATTTTTCTTATGTAAACATATTAAAAATTAAGTTAGTATATTTAATTTCCTTGTGAGGGGCAGTTATTGGTAAAAGTGGTAAAGGCAAATGATAGTAAAGTTAAATTTTTTTATCTTTAATCTTAAATTTTTTGATTAAATCATCAATTTCTTTTACACAAACGACGTCTAGCTTGGAATCTTAGATCACTATTACGTAACTTTTTAAAAAAAAATTAACTTCTGCTATTTGAAGAATTTTTGATTAAATTATTAGTATATAATAATCTCTGTTACTGCTTGTAATAAGTTTTATAATGTATATGCAAACAAAAATTCAATGCTTCATCTTTTTTTTTTTTTTTTTTTTTTTTACTATTCACGAAACGAGAAACATGTTATAATAGAAACAAACATAAAAAATGTAGTTTTGAAAAAAAGCAAATAAAGATTTAAATATTATAAGAAAAATTAAATATTAGTGTAAATATTAAATATTATTATTAAATAAAGATTTAAATATTACATAAAAAAATATTATTTGCAACCATTTTAATGTAAAATTTTCTGGTGGAGCCACATTTTGTGAAACTAATCTATGTTAAAAACATCATGGCAATTCACCTTTTGGATATTTCCCATGTTATGGGTTTAAATAATCCATCAAGGATACCAATATGGCTGTCTTCAATTTTTCAACTTCCAATGGTATATAAATATATTTACAATATATTTACAGTATACAATATATTTGGTATTCCTTATATTTAATGGCTTTACGTAATAATTGATTAATTTCATGTTGGTCTGCTCTTTCAAACTGTTGACTTTACGGCAACCGAGAATAATTCCTTTACTCCCTTCATTACTTCACCTTATTTCGGAGACTGGTAGCTAATTATTTAGCTACTTGATTCGAACATTCTTCTTCGGTGATTTCTAGGACTTCTATACGGTTTCATATTCAGCATATGAAAATAAATCCTAGAATCTCTATCAAGAGTCATGCTATTATAACGCATATTACACAGATGAACCGAATTTTTCCAGAATATTTCTGCAGCTTTAACTTCCATGCCACCTTATGTAACTTCATAATTTATTTGACGCTGTTCTTTATAAACTTCTAGCCAAATGTTGGGTTTTCACTACAATGTCGAAAATCTGTTTTGGCATCTGTACATTCTGTACAATACTTGGACATCATTTCAAAATCAGTTACCTGTCCAGTTAGTCCATCATTCTATCTAAAATATAAAGAAGTATGCCCCTCCATATATATTCCATGTGGCTTCATATATCACAGATTTGATCATTATATTTTAGCAATAATAGCATGATCTAGTTCATGTTTCCGACCAACAATGTTTCGAGTAACATCAAGAATTTATTTTAAAATTTTGCCTGCTCATAATATCATGGTTTTTTTAACAGCATTTAAGACACTTTAATATAATTTCAAATTTTCTGGGTCACTGAATTTTAATTAATACAAAATGAAGGAAACATATTTCAAAACATTTCATCATGTTTTCTTCACCTTAAATAATTATTATTTTTATGGCTAATAATACTATTCCATCCTATTGAAGGCGAATCAACATTAAAAACATAAATCATCCATTATACTCGGGATAGCTGAACACATATAAACAAAATTAAACTTAAATTTAAAACAACTTCATAAAAAAGATACAAACTCACTTTTCAAAATGATACAAATCCATTTTCTTTGCAACAAAATTTTCCTAGAAGTCAAATATTAAAATATCTAGATTTGTCAGCCAAAAAAGTCTTCGGGTCGCTTCCAGAAGGTTTTTTGTAAAAAAAAAAAAAAAAAAAAAAAAAAAAATTCCCCAAACGATTTTTTCCCCTCCATGTCTCCAAGCGTATGAAATACACAAGTCGAGAAACTTCGAAGTGAACATTTTGGCACAAGCGAAGTTTAAATAGACTTCGATGACGTGACGCAGACGATCTTTTAAAGGATGTTCTCGGCAGACGAATAAATTTGATTTTTTGCCCTCCCCCTCTGCACCCATCTCATTCCTTTTAGATTGTTAACAAAACATCAGGCGATGAATTCCAATAGTAGGAACTTTAAAATAAATGAATGGTTTAAATTAAGGCTTGTTATTCGCATAGAATTCAAAAAGCATACGTATTTACACGAATAAAAATTTCGAATGGCATCAATCCTTTTAGAGCAATGCAGCGGAATAATCCGGAACTGAAACAGTAAGTTAAAACTATTCAATTGCTTATTTAACTGCCGTGAAATAACATTTTCAATATTTTTAAAAGCTTTCCTTATATTTATTTTCAGTATCTATTAAATCGTAAATAAATTTATTTTATTTTTATTTTTTATTTATTTTGGCTTCTTCATTAAGCATTAAATTAAAACAATTTAAACTGCTTTTTTTTTTTTTTTTATTTATACTTTTAATTTACGGATTATAGATAAATATTTGCATTTTATACTCATTTGCTTTGGCACATATAGTTTAAATACATATTTATGTATTTCTTTAAAAATTATTTTTTTTTTTTGTATTTTGTAAACACACATACCCTGAATTATAATATTAAAACTCATCATTATCAGTGGAGCAACAGCCCCATGGTGGGCCAAGGCTGTTTGCCTAATGGCACATTTCAAGACATAAGATGTTTTATTTTTAAGGTGTAGGGTCGTCAACGCTCCAACGCTCAACGTACGTCCAACGCTCTACAGTCATATTAGACTGAAACCTACGGATTAAAGTGGATTCCGAACCACTACAATCAACCATGGCACCAACGGGACTCAAACCCAAAACCTGTGGTACCGAGCGAAAGAGTCCTAGCCACTCGGCCATCATGCCCATATTTAATGGTTTTATCTTAAAATCTTTTAAAAATTTTTTTAGCAGCTTTTTCAAAACTTTTAAAAATTGCAGTTTTTGCCCGTGTTTAATTTTTACTTATTCCAAAATAATTAATCATTTTTAATGTGAAAATTTTATTTTTGTGTCTATAATTCTGTCCCATTCTTTTGATGGGTAATCAACATTAAAATATAAATAAATTATAAATTATATTTGAATACCAAATATAAACAAAATTAAACTTAAATTTAAAACAACTTTTTGATACAAACTCACTTTTCAAAATGATACAAATCCATTTTCTTTGCAACAAAATTTTTCCAAGAAATCAAATATTAAAATATCTAGATTTGTCAGCCAAAAAAAGTCTTCAAGTTGCTTCCAAAATGTTTTTCGTAAAAAAAAAAAAAAAAAAATTCCCCAAACGATTTTTTTTCAAATTCATGCCTTCATGCCTCCAAGCATATGAAATACACAAGTCGAGAAACTTCGAAGTGAACATTTCGGCAAAAGCGAAGTTTAAATAGACTTCGATGACGTGACGCAGACGATCTTTTAACGGATGTTCTAGGCAGACGAATAAATTTGATTTTTTCCTCCCCCTCTACACCCGTCTCATTCCTTTTAGATTGTTAACGAAACATCAGGCGATGAATTCCAATAGTAGAAACTCTAAAATAAATGAATGGTTTAAATTAAGGCCTGTTATTCGTGTAGAATTCCAAAAGCATACGTATTTAATCAAATAAAAATTTTCGAATGGCATCAATCCTTTTAGAGCAATGCAGCGGAATAATCCGGAACTGAAACAGTCAGTTAAAACTTTTCAATTGTTAAATTTAACTGTCATGAAATAATATTTTCAATCTTTTTAAAAAGCTTCTCCTGTATTTATTTTCACCGTAAATAAATTAGTTATTTATTTTGGTTCTTCGCTAAGCCTTACATTAAAACCTTCTTAAACGTTTTTTTTTATTTATTTTTAGAAAAATATAGATAGATAAATATTATTATTATATTATTATATTATGAGATTATCAATAAATATTTGCATTTTATACACATTTGATTTGACCCATATAATTTAAATACATACTAATGTATGTTTTTAAAAAAAATTCTTTATATTTCGTAGACACACATACCCTGAATTAAAATATTGAAACTCATTATTATCAGTGGCGCAACAGCCCCATGTTGGGCCAAGGCCACCTACCTACTGGCAGATTTCAAGACAGAGATGTTTTCTTTTTACGGAGTAGAGTTGTCAAACCTACGCCCAACGCTCTACAGTCATATTAGACCGATAACTACGGTTTAAAGTGGATTCGAACCACTACAAACAACCATGGGACCAACGGGACTCAAACCCGAAATTTGTGATACCGAGTAAAAAGCCCTAGCCACTCGGCCATCAGGCCCAGTTTGAATTGTGTTCTCTTAAAATCTGCTCAAAATAATCAAGTACTAAATTAGCACTAAATTAAATTAACAACTTTAATTAAAACTAAATTAAAAACTTTACAAGGGTTTTTTTTTTATACTTCTCGTAATTTATTATTTATTATATATAAATATTTGCATTTTATATACATTTGCTATGACCGTCATAATTTAAATACTTATTTAAGTACCTTTTTTTTAAAAAATTCATATTTCGCAGATACTCATAGCATGAATTATAACATCAAAATTGCTCTCGTAAATTATATAATAACTCAGTCCTCAATGTCTTTCAATAAAAAAAAAATGCAAACAAAAACAACGCAGAATCATAAACAAAAACAAAAACAATACAAAAATGCAGTAATCATAAAAAAAAAATAAAATATATAAATTAACATCAATACATGTTTGTAAACAAAGTAAAATCAGAGTAATTATATTTTATAAACAATGTATTTTAACTTATTCGAAAATATTTAATCATATTGTCCTTTACTTACAAAAATCTGATTTTCTGACTAATAATATTGTCCCATTCTATTGATGGAGAATTAAAATTTTACAAATATAAATAATCAACTATACCTGAGACAGGGTAACAGATATAAACAAATTTAAACTTAAATTTAAGCTAACTTCACAGAAAGATACAAACTCACTTTTCGAATGATACAAATGCATTTTCATTTTTTTTCCTTAGCAACAAAATTTTTCTAAGAAGTCAAATATTAAAATATCTAGATTTGTCAGCCAAAAAGTCTTCAGGTTGCTTCCAAAATGTTTTTTGTAAAAAAAAATGTCTCCAAACGATTTTTTTCTCCATTCATGCCTCCAAGCGTATGAAATGCACAAGTCGAGAAACTTCAAAGTGAACATTTTGGCAAAAGCGAAGTTTAAATAGACTTCGATGACGTGACGCAGACGATCTTTTCAAGGAGGTTCTCGGCAGACGAATAAATTTGATTTTTCCCCTCCTCCTGCCCTACACCGTCTCATTCCTTTTAGATTGTTAACGAAACATCAGGCGATGAATTCCAATAGTAGAAACTCTAAAATAAATGAATGGTTTAAATTAAAGCTTGTTATTCGTGTAGAATTCCAAAAGCATACGTATTTACTCAAATAAAAATTTTCGAATGGCATCAATCCTTTTAGAGCAATGCAGTGGAATAAACCGGAACTGAGACAGTCAGTTAAAACTATTCAATTTCTTATTTAACTGCCATGAAGTAATATTCTCAATCTTTTTAAAAACTTCTCCTATAGTTATTTTCAGTATTTATTAAATCGTAAATAAATTTATTTTTTATTTTTATTTATTTTGGTTTCTTCGCCAAGTACTAAATTAAAAAACTTTAAAACGGTTTTTTTTTTTTATACTATTTTATATATATATAAAAATAGATAAATATTTGCATTTTAGATAAATATTGATAATATAGATAGATATATAAATATTTGTATTTTATATACATTTACTTTGACCCTCAAAGTTTAAATACTTATTTATTTTTTAAAAAAAAAAAATGTTTTTTATGTTTCGTAGATACACATACCCAGAATTATGGTATTAAAACTCATCATTATCAGTGGCGCAACACCCCATGGTGGTCCAAGGCCATCTGCCTACTAGCAGATTTCGAGACAGGAGATGTTTTCTCTTTACGGGGTAGGGTTGTCAACTCTACATGCAACGCTCTACAGTCATATTAGACAGGGACCTAAGGGTTTAAATTTCAATACAAATAACTACAAACATCCATGGCACCATGGATGCACTCTAACCTGAAACCTGTGGCGCCGAGCGCTAGTCACTTGGCCATGAGGCCCCAGTATTAAAACTGCTAATAGAAATTATATAGTAACTCAGAAATCATCAATGTCTTCTTCAATAAAAAAATGCAAATAATACAATGAGGCATTCATAAAAAAATTAAATATATAAGTTAACATCAATATATGTTAATAAACAAAGCGAAAACAGAGTAATTATATTTTATAAACATTAAATTTTAAAAATTCTTAACAAAAATGTATTTTATGCCGTTTATTTATAGAATGATAAGAGGGTATTGTTCAAATGCTAGTTTGTTGTCGTTCAAATCAATTAATCACATATTTCATTTCTTCTTCTTCTTCATGGGAGCAACAGTCCCATAGTGGGATAATGCCAAGGGGCTGCCTACTGGCAGATTTCTTTTTACGGGGTGGGGTTTTCAGTTCTACGCACCAACCTCTGCAGCCATATTAGTCCAGCATCTACAGTTTCAAATGGATTCCAATCTACTTTAAGCATCCATGGCACTTCCGGGACTCTAACCCAAAACATGTGTCACCAAGCGCCAGTCCCACAAGTTTCACTAGTGAATTATTTTCCTTTAGGATCGAAAAGTACGAAATGTTCTCATCAAATGGAATTTAGTTCTTTCTACTTATGAATTTTAATCTATATGCATATGAGTTTAATTTTATAGTAAATTAATAAGGACTTTTTTGTCATTATTAACATTTTTAAAAGGTCAGTAAAAATTTAAATGACGAATTGATTGTGTTATAACGTCGATTTAATTGTGTTATCTTGTTTTATAGAAATAGAAATAGCTTGTTTTTCGGAACCAAAGGGTTTGAGTGGAGATGCTGAATAGAAAACTTCTTGTAGAGTGGAAAGTTCTTTAATGGGTCTCTGAAAAGGTGGGATAGAATTTGCGCACACTAGATGCTATCCCAAAATATTTTCGAAAATATTATAGTGACAAAATAGTAATCCAATGCAATAGCTCCTAGGGTTCATCTCTGTAAAGCTGATATAGCTAAAATAATAGCTGATAGCTGATAAAGCTAAAATAATCTTAAATTAAAAATTCCCGAAAATGGATTAAAATATTTCCATTATAGATTAGATATTCAGTAAAACATAGTTAATAATCAGCTAAAGTTATATAGTAAGAAAAGTTATCAATTGTCGTAACCACAATAAGAAAACATTCATCTCAGTACAAGCATTTCATTAAGTGGTTTGAGTGGATATTTAATATGTTGTTCTAATGCAGCTGGAAATACAGAGAAGGTTAATCTTTTATGCCATACGCAAGGGATGCACCACTGTTACCATTTAGCACTACCCGGGAGGCACGTGTACCTTGAAGATATGCTACGTACGCGAGTAGCACTATTCTCACAAAGTTCTACGGTTCTATTAGGCCTGGGATTTACGGTTTACTGTGAATTCCGGACCGCTATAATAATCCATGTCATCGCCGGGATCCGAACCAGAGGTACAGAGCGCCGGAGCGTTAACATTTCGACCATCAGGCTGCTGGATATTTAATATTATTTGGTAAAATTTGAATAAAAGTATTTTGACAAATAATTACCAGATATTCATAAACATAAACAGCACACAACACAAAATAATGGTTCATTTTTCTTGTTCTGTCATGAAAAAATATGAATTTGTTTAAATATTTCAACTGTCTAAATGCTGTCATTAAAATACCTCATTGAGTTTCAACTCAATGAGAAAGCATTTAAGAATATGTGTTTATGTATGTGTGAAGAATATGTGTGTATGTGTATATGTATATAATATGTGTTGTGTATGATATGTGTTATAGCATATGTGTGTATAATATAATAAGTTTATAGCATGATGTGTATGTGTATAGCATTTGTATGTGTATAATATGTGTTATAGCATGTGTGTATGTGTATAATATGTGGTATAACATATGTCTATAATATGTGCTATTATAATATATGTGTATAATATGTGCTATTATAACATATGTATATAATATGTGATATTATAACATATGTATATAATTTGTGCTATTATAACATATGTGTATAATATGTGCTATAACATGCGTGTATAATATGTGTTATAGCATATGTGTATAATATGTGTTATAACATGTGTGTTTTGCTTAACATTTCTAAACACACTAGAAACACCATCAGAACAGTTACTTACTATATGAGATATATAAATGTAAATATTCTTTCCTTCTAAAGTAAATATTTTCAGATTTAGAAATATAGTTTGAGCATTTGTATAAATTTTTATTGCATTTAAACTGCAAATAATTGGATTAAAACTCACCTTTTACGGGGTAACAAGGTATCGATTGTGATGTGCACATCATTTTGAAAGCTGAATAATAAATCCTCGGGTTGATAATCTGTCGAGAATGTCTGAATTCCGAAATGCGGCCTCTGCATTTAATTCAGTTTGGCTCTCGCATATCCAGAGCGAAGCGGCCCTTTGTAGTTAATGCAAGGTGATATATAAATAATGCATACCGGATTCTCCGCTTTGAGCAAGACACGTCCTTTTTTAAAGGAGGGGGGGTGTGCAATGGCGCATTTTTGAAAATGACGCATACCATTACCTTATTACTTGACCCGAAGAATTTAAATTCAAAGAATTGCAAAATTCCTCAAAGAAAAGTAAATATGCAGTTACATTTTGTAAGTTTAACTTTTCAAATTGTAGTTTTGTATTAAATTGAGTAAGGATATTTTTATAAATAAAACTTAAACTAGTTTTAACAGAAGGGATTTTTTTATTATGTCTGAAAATATGTGGTGGAATGTATGAAGGAATATATGTGGTGGAATATATGGAATATATGTGGAATATATGTCATTTTCAAAATGCGTCATTACATAAAATTTCATACACGAATATGTGCAAAAATATACATAACATTGCATAAAATAACATTGCGTAAATACTATAACATACATAACAACATTAACGTAATATACATAACATTGCGTAAATATGTGCAACCAAATACAATATGTAGAATAGTGATTGTTCCACATATTTATATGTGGTATTTTATGCAAGTTCTACATATTTATGTAGTTCTGCATATTTATATAGAAAATTTTATGCAATGCCGCATTTTTGAAAACGATACAAAGCATTACTTTATTACTTAACCTGAAGAATTTAAATTCGAAAAAAATGCAAAATTTATGAAAGAAAAGTATATATGCACTTACAGTTTGCAAGTTTAACTTTCAAATTGCAATTTTATATCAAATTAAATTACCTAGACATAGTTTTATAAATAAAACTAAAATAGTTTTAACACCAAGATTTCTTTTTTTTTTTTGGGGGGAGAGGGGGGTTACATCTGTAGATCTCGATTTTCGAATGTATATATATATATTACTTATTTGCTTTTCTTTCAGGAATTTTGCAATTCTTTCGAATTTAAATTCTTTAGGTCAAGTAAAAAATATACGTCATTTTCAAAGATACTTCGTTACATAAAATTTCGTATATAAACATGTGCAACAATGCATAGATCAGTGGTTAAAGCTCCATATATAAATATTACAAACACATGTAAATATGCGGAATAGTGAATGTTCCATGTGTAGTTTTACGCAACTCTTGGATTATACCCAGGGATGGTGTTCCATTTAAACAAAAACACCGCTAAAACATTTTGGTAAAGTGTGGATGCGGTATAGCACCCTCCACTCTCCTCAAACCTTGTTTCATAGCGATTGATTTTAAATTAAAATAAAAGTAGTATGTTCAAATATAAAAGTAAAATAAGTGCAATAATATATCAAACAATTTATTTTTTGGTAATTAATATTCGTAAACATTTATTTTGCAACAATTTTTTTTATACAATTTTATCAATATCATGGCATATTTTATCTAAACACAATTGTAAAATATAATTAAATTTAAAGTTCTGTCATAGATGAAAATGTCTGTCTAACTTGATAGAAAACAAAAACAAAATGTGCTTCTGAATAATTCATTAAAATACCTTATGATATTTTGTTTAATATAATATACTAGAGTCGGACCTTTTCTCCCATAACATTAGAAGTTATGGTAGAAAAGGTACAACGCTTGTTATGCAAAATAATATTATATATTAAATAAAGATTATATATTCATATGATGATAATTTTAATGCTACGATACATAACACTCTTTTTTTTTTATCCAATGCACCACACTTTCACTTTTAATAATATTAAAATAAATCTTATTAATTCAACAATAATAAATAAGCATTAAAAATAAATGTATCGCAAATTATATTATATTCTAACAACTTCAATCCGGATGAATTAAAAGCGATCTTTCCGTGGGAAGAGCTCAGCTGTTTTCAACGTTTGGTCATAATTATCGCGATTATGGATTTCCGATACAAACTAATAAATTAAGGAACCTCCCAACCCAAATCCGATAAAATTTCGCATATTTCAGGTCTGCCTAGAAATCGGATCACCTGAATCTTTATTGGAAATTAAAGAGCTCTAATTCCCTTTCACGCCTCTGTTTCCAATATTTCCACGATTTTGAATGGCTGCTAAGCTTTCAATTCCTCTCTCCTTTGAACGGTACTTATATGCTTAAGTCAATATGAAGTGCTTTGCAGTGCATTTGATATGAAAAATACTTTATCTTCATATTCGTTTTTGTATTTAAAAGTGTCATTTTTATATTATGTAGCAGTTTTTATGTCTATTAAATGTGAAAATAAAGATATAGGGATATTTTGCACATTTAACTTTTTTTGTCGCTCTACGGTCATTTTGTGCACACTCTAGGCTAATTAGACCGAGGCCTACAGTTTAGCGTGGATTCCGAACCACTCACCAACATCCATGCCATCCTTAAGGATTCGAACCTGAAACCTGTGGTACCAAAGGCCAGAGCGCTAGCCAATTTTTACCAGGCTGCAATGTCTAAAGCCGAAAATATATCTATTAAAGGCTATAATCAGGCATGCGCCATGCAATGCAGTTTTGAAAAAAAAAAATGTTTAATAGTTATCAAAGAAATTTTTTTCACTTATTATGTAGCATAAAATTGTAATTATTAAAAGTTTATATTTATTGAATGAATAAATAAAACAAAAAGGGATATTTTGTACCTTCTATTAGATGTTCAGCGGAAAGATAAAATGTCTAAATTTGAAAACATATCTGTTAAGGGTTCTAATCGGACATGCGCCACTCAATGCAACAATACATTTCTGAAAAAAAAAATGTTTCATAGTTAGTACGGAGTTTTTTTTTTTTCATTTATTATGTAACAGCAATTTTTAATTATAAAAATGTATATTTATTAAATGGGAAAAATAAGACAATAGTAATATTTTGTATCTTTACGATTCTAGTATATATGTTTAATGGTAAGATAAAATGTCTAAAAGGCGAAATCTGTTAAGGGTTCTAATCCAACATACTCCAATCCGCAATGTAGTTTTGAAAAAAAAAATGTTTAGTAGTTAGTATAGAATTTTTTTCACATATGCTGTAACATAAAATTTTAATTTTTAAAAATTTATATTCATTAAATGTGAAAATAAAACTATAGGGATATTTTGTACCTTTACTGTTCTATTACATATTTAGTAAATGATAAAATGTCTAAAGGCGAAAACGCATATCTGTTAAGGGCTCTAATCAGACACAAGCCATGCAATGTAATTTTGAAAAATAAAATTTAATAGTTATTACAGAATTTTTTTCATTTATTATTATATGTAACAAAAATTTTAAATATTAAAAGTTTAAATTATTTTTTTATTGTAATCAAATTCATTAACAAATTAAAATTTATTTTATCTTTTAAATTGAAATTAAATTTTAATTAAAATTTTTATACATTAAAAAATCAATAAGCCTTCTTTCGGTAGGTTTGGTGTAACACTTTTGTCCTTCCTTTGGTTCACTGACCGATAGTATATTTTACTGTTAAATATTTACTAAAAAAAATGGTGTTTCTCTCGACTCACTCGGCAATGTAGGCCATATGTTCACCCACAATCCAAGAAAGGCTAGAGGAAGACGAGTATCAAATACTACTACAACTGCTTAACAAAAAAAGCGAGATCGCTCTGCAATGGAACCCAGGCCACTGTAATGTGCAGGGAAACGAATAGGCAGAAGTTCAAGCCAAGCAAGAATACAATATGAACCAGACAGATTCCACTCTCATCTGCAGCACCATTAAAAGAATTGTGACCAATTACGTCAATAATGCAAGAGAGCATGGTCGCCAAGGGTAAAATGTGGGAGAACCTCAACATACCGAAGGACTTCCCTAGGAGAGTGGCGGTTGCCACCTTCCGAATGGCTATGGGACACGACTATCTACAAGACCATCTTAACCGCATAGGCGACGCTGACTCGCCAACCTGCTCATTTTCCTCCCCTTCTAACGGCACTGCAGACCACCTCCCATATTGTAGTGCACTTGACGACGAGGGGATGGCAAATCTTTACTTTTATGGAATCTTTACTTAATATTTTTAGTTGTAGTTTTTTTTTTCTTTCTAATGCAGCTGGCAAACACTTACACAGCTTGGTCTTGGATGCCTTAAGGCAAGCGCTGCACAGATTTACTCACTTTGCATTACCCAGGAGGTGCGTGTAACTTGAAGATAAGCCACGGACGGGGAGTAGCAATGCCCCCGAAACGCTCTACGATCCTATTAGGCCGGGACCTACAGTTTAAAGTGGATTCCGAACCACTACAAACATCCATGGCACCGCCGGGACTCGTACCCGAAACCTGTGGTACCGAGCACCAGAGCGCTAGGCACTCGGCCATTCAGGCCCCAGTTGTAGCTTATTTTGTGGTAAAATTAGCTTTTCTTTTTATAAATAAGAGAAGTAAGCCACGAATAGCCAACCGAGAGCACTTTTTAGGGTTAACTTCCACACATTAGCATGTCCTATCACAGAAACCCGGAATACTATCCACAGGCAATCTAGTATCGATGAGATATGTTTTTACACTTATTGTCACAAACTCCATTGTATTTTCACGTTTCTGAAAGAATGTACTGCAAATGATGCCGCCGTCTATGGAATCAAACAATGAATCCCTCTGCATCCCAGTTCCACATGTTGTCACTGAGTCACGATATTAACAATACTATCAAAGTGATAAGGGGCCTGACGGTCAAGTGACTGGGGCTTTGGCGCTCGGTGCCACAGGTTTCGGGTCTGAGTCCCGGCTGTGACATGAATATTTGTAGTGGTTTGGAATCCACTTTAAACCATAGCTTCCCATCTAATATGACTGTAGGACTTAAGAATGACAACCCTATCCCTTAAATTGAAAACATTTTCTGTCTCAAAATTTTCCAGTAGGCAGAAGGCAATGGCTCACCTTTGGGGCTGTTGTAGTATTGAAAAAGAATCTATATGATAAATTTTCATCCAAATATCTGTATGATGAAACACGTCAATATAATCAAATTAATATTTCATAATATTAAAAATTTCCAATGCAATTTTATTTTATTAGGCATATTATTAAAATAAAAGGTACTTTTTGAACTGCAAACCTATCTGCATCTTGTATAAATCAACAACAACTGGTTGAAAAAACGCAACATTTAAGAATTAAAAATTGCCACTTGAAAACTAAAAAGAAGGAGCCACGCTCATTTTCCACCTCATAACAGTTATCCCGAAAAGATCAGTTGAAAATGGAGGCAGAGTATATTTTTGAGTCTCGTCTCACTTTTGAAAACTGCTTTTCTTTTACTACTGGAAAGACCATTTTTACCTCACTGTTCTATGAATAACCGTCACTCCTAACGATTATAAGCAATGTTTACGACCGCTATTAGCCTCAACATCTGCATGAATTTTTTTGTATAAAGTTCAGAATAAGAATTTGACACTTTTTGAAAGGTTTAAATGTTGTTCTTTCTGCTGAATATTAAGGATAATGGGTTTATTTGAAATTACTTTTATGCTCACTTTTATTGTACTTGAATCGTTCCGTGAAATGTAAGATAAGAATGAATGAATGAATTTAATAAAAAAATATGCCTATGTTTTAATTCTTTTTGTAGCATAAATTAAAACTTGGTGTTATGTTAGCATGTTATGTTTTTAGCATGTTAATGGAATATTTAAAAAATTAAGTATTCTCAAAAGGTATGAAATTCTTGTTATTTTTTGAAATTTTGTTATTTTTAATCAGAAATATTTTTCATTAATCCTTACAAAGTTTCCCACAAATTTGAGTATGGATTTTGATATACTATAAATATTTATTTTTTATGTATCATTCTTTACATATTATGACAAACAGCCAAAAATTTAAGAATTATATTTTATATATATTACATTTGATATCATTAAAATATACATAAATTATATAAAATTAAAATAACGTAAAAAATTAAATTAAATAACATATTTTACAATGGCCCTAAAATACTGTACAACAAAGAAAAGATTTTTCTGTTTAAGTAATTATTCAGCTGAAATTTAAAAAAAAAAGTTACAGAATTTATTCATGTATTTATCAATGTACTGCAAAAAAAAAATTGTAGTAGTATATAATGAATCGTTCAATTAATCTGCCGATAAAATTATTTATTTTTATTCATTAATATTTGTAAACATTTATTTTGCAACAATTTTTTGTGCGATTTTATCAATATCGTGACGTATTTTACATAAGAATAACTGTATATGATTCAAATTAAAAATACTGTCATAGATTTTTTTTTTATAAAATTCTAATTAAAACATACTATAATACAGTACTGACAGTAAAGGTTAAATCAATTTTCACAGTAGCAGCTAAAACAATATTCACCGAAGCAGTATTCATAATTAACAGCAAAAAAAAAATATTCCGTATAACAGTTAAAAATATTCTTAGTAACCCAAAAAAAAAACAATATTCATAATTATCATCAGTGCTTATAGAGGAATTATAAACAAATAAACAAATAAATAAAATCTTTAACTGGAAACGCAAGAATTACTGAATGAACTTGAGCTATAAATTTCATGTATCGAATTCTGATTCAATGTTTCTTTATGCATTGTTGATCATCTATACACCATATGTATGACACAAATTGCTTATAAAAAAATGGGGAAGGGTAATTTTTTTCATTAGGCCTGTTAGAATTAATTGTTCTAATGTGTGGGAGTTGTATGGAATAAACTGGATAAAATTTCACCAAGCAGTCTATACCTGATGGCATTGTACTATCGCTATCTAGTCTACCCCTCTCTTTAAATAAAAACTGCAATGTAAGTTCCCAGGAGATAAAAAAACTGTTCTTAAACTGTGTATGTTACAACTGGGCTACGATTTTGGCATCAACTCATTCAGTGGTCTAAACATCATATAGATGGTAACACTGTTCCTAGTTTAAAGAGATCGGTTCAACCCACTAATGTTCGGGGAAATAACTACCTCGCCCAGAATTCTCCCTCTTTTTATTTTTACGAGAAAGGGCCTAGCCTAAACAATGGCTAATGTGGGAGGTTTACAAAGAAAGTAACAATCACATTTTCTACTTCCAAATATTGTTTTTTTGTAATTAAAAGGGGAATAAATACAATTTTTAAACTTCGCTAAGTATAGTTTTTTAGTTGTTAATTTACTTACATATATTTTTAACATTAAAATAGTAGGGGAAATAAAAGACCCTTGGAAGAGAGATAAACAGGATAAAAAGAAAGTTTGGTTTGGTTTGCCGTTCTATGGTCATTTTGTGCATACTTTGGGCTAATTAGCTCCGGGACCTACAGTTTAACGTGGATTCCGAACCACTAACATGCATCCATGCCCAGCCAGGCTTTAAAGCTAAAGCCTGAGGTATTAAAGGACAGAGCACTAGCCAATGGGTCATCAGGCCGCAATAAAAGAAGATATAAAGAAACCAAAGACCCTTGACATGTAAGGAATGCATAGACTAAAGTAAAAATATAACCATTAACCTGAAGTGGTGGCGAAGGATTTTAGAATCATAATTGGAATATATTATTGCCACTGAATGAATTACGATAAAAATATTTACAAGAAACATATTCGTATCTAGAAGGGTTAACTGTTCATCACTCGACAAGCAGATACATCCTTCGATACCATCAAACAATGGGTGAGATACTCATGAACAAGCATCTTCATCGGAAACATACAAAGGAAGAATGAAACACCCAAGAACCTCAACTTCTCCTCCCCTTGCAATAATTCGTCTTGATTACATTCAGCGTCCACCCAATGTCCGATTTAGCGAACAAATGGTCACTCTTCATCTTCTTCCCCAATGAAAAAGTGCGAATTTATACACGCTATTTTTTTGTCCATCGATCCGAGACGAGAAATATTGAAGCTCCTCAGGGTATAGATAGAGCTCGTGGGTCATCACCTCGTGTAAGATATGAAAGCCGCAGATATCATTTACTAGAGTACACACATTACTTGCGGCATAATGGAAAAGCTCCTTTAGATAAATTCATACGTGACTGCTTTGGATGCGCCACGATCTTTGGAGGTTTCCGGAGTAAATCGTAATGAGGCTTATAAGAAGGCAAACGAATATGGATTTATTTTACTTACCCACATGCTTATTTCCCGTGACGCAGTATATGAATGATGTGGGCTATCGTCGCCGTTATTCAATTATTGTGCTGCTTTAGTTTTAGATTGAATTCTGATAGTTCACATTGAAGTGATAATTTTTTTTTTAAATTTCTAAAATATAAAGTAATTCAAAAAGTTCAAGATTATCAATTTATTACAGTAGTTTCATTTAATATATATCACAAATTTTATTTGTGAAAATACAATATGTTGTCAGATTTATTACAAAATTTTATTAAAAATGGTATGTCTTGCATTAATAAAAATAATGCCATTTGTTGAAAAAGATCGTTATCCAGAAAATAAGCAAATTATTATCAACTGATATTTTGCATTAAATAGAGAAATTTGGTGGTTTAAGATGAAAAGTTTATTAAAAGTACTTTTATTTAGTTTAATATATGTGACAAAATTTATTTAATGCAGAAATTTTAGATTGTTATCTGTTTATAAAAAAGAGTTTGTATAAATAAAAATGATGTTCCTAATTTTTAAAAAGTTATGATTTATACACTTATAATTAATTTAAAAAATATTTTTGCATTAAATTGAAGCAATAACAAAAGTTTTACTTTGCGATTATAATTTACCTAATTTTTCCCGACTCCTGGCTCCTAAGCAAATTTAAGTACCTGACATTTAAACAACATATTGGTTAAGGTAAAAATTTAATTATAAAAACGATTTTCCCAGAAATTGTGGAAAAATATTTCAGAGAAAAATAATTGGAATATATTGTTGTAACATAAATTGAATAAAACTATTCACAAGAAAAAAAGATTCGTATCTAGAAAAGGTTAACGGTTCATAACTCGAGAGGCAGTTATACCCTTTGATACCATCAAACAATGGGTGAGATACTCATGAACAAGCATCTTCATCGGAAACATACAAGGAAGAATGAAACACCCAGAACCTCAACTTATCCTCCCCTTGCAATAATTCGTCTTGATTACATTTAGTGTCCACCCAATGTCCGATTTAGCAAACAAATGGTCACTCTTCATCTTCTCCCCAATGAAAAGTGCAAATTTATACCGCTATTTTTTGTACATCGATCCGCGACGAGAAATATTGAAGCTCCTCGGGGGTATAAGATAGAGCTCGTTTGGCCATCACCTCCGTGTAAGATATGTAAGCCGCAGACATCATTTACTAAGTACACACGTTACTTGCGGCATAATGGAAAAGCTCCTTTAGATAAATTCATACGCGACTGCTTTAGATGCGCCATGATCTTTAAAGGTCTCGGAGTAAATCGTAATGAGGCTTATAAGAAGCCAAACGAATATGGATTGCTGCCCCCTTACATGTATTTCCGTGACGCAGGAGGAATGATGTGGGCTATCGTCGCCGCTATTCAATTATTGTGCTCCTTTAGTCTCGATTGAATTCTGATAGTACACATTGACGTGACAGAAAAATTCAATTTAGTGACGGGTTAAGAAAATTTTTAATTTTTAACCAGAAAGAGATATAATTTTTTTTTTTTTAATTCTAAGATGAAGATAATTCAAAAGTTTAAGATTAGCCAATTTGTTACAGTAGTTTCATTTAATATATGTGACAAATTTTATATCATAAATATATTATATTATAGTGAAGAATATTATATTAATTTGGTAGTTTTAAGATTATCAATTTAGTAGAGTTTATTTAATTTAATATATGTGATAAGAATTTATTTGTGAAAATATTATATGTTATAGATTTATTTGCAAAAACTATTAAAAATGTCATGTATACATTAATAAAAATGATGCCATTCGTTAGAAAAGATCGTTATCCAGAAATTAAAAACAACTATCCAAATTAAAAATAATTTTGATGTTGAAGAAATTTGGTAGTTTAAGATTATCAATTTATTAAAGTACCTTCATTTAATTTGATATATGTGAAAAAATTTATTTGCTGCAGAAATTTTAGATTATTGTCTGTTTATAAAAAGGGTCCTGGCATAAATAAAAATGATGATATTTTTTTTATCAAATTTTTAAAAAAATTATAATTTTACAAACTATGAATTTGATTAAAAACAAATGATTTTGTACATTAAATAGAATGATATGGAGCTATCGTCGCTGCTTTCAATTATTGCGCTCCTTTAGTTTCGGTGAATTCTGATAATTCACGTTGACACGTGACAGAAAATGCAATTTAGTGGTGGGTTAGAGAGAAAAAATTTCCAGTTTTAAAACTAAGAGATATAATTTTTTAAATATCTAAACCCAAAAGCTTAATAAAGTTAGTTAAAGATTATCAATTTATTATAGAAGTTTCGTTTAATATATGCTTGAAACATTTGTACTGTGAAAATATTAATGTTATCAATTTATTAAAAAAACTTTATAAAATTGTCATGTCCCAGGATTAATAAAAATGATATCATTTATTGAAGAACATCGTTATCAAGAAACTAAGCATTATAATGACGGCATTTTGCATTAGAAGAGGATGTTTGGTAGTTTAAGGTGTAATTTATTGATGCTTTTATTTAATTCAATATATGTGACAAAATTACATTTCTCGCAGAAATTTTAGATTGTTTATTAAAAAGAGCCTCCATAAATAAAAATGATATTCCTAATTTTAAAAGTTATGATTTACAAACAATTAATTAATTAAAAAACAAATTATTGTTTGCATTAAATTGAATTAGGAAGTTACATGTATTTTCTTATTATAATTTGCTAATTTATGCTCGACTCGTGGCTCAGTTTGCAACGCGCATCGCTGGTGACCATAAGGACTGGTACAATCTGCTACCAGCTTTGTTGTGAACACTGTTCAAAAAACAAAGAGCCTCAATGGCGTTTGGGATGTTGGCTTCTTTCTTCGTTAGTCGGACTACCTGGTGGGAGTTTTCAAGGGTTTTTTATCGAGATGGGGGATAGAAACACAATACGCGATACGTAAATCAGGGTAGTTGCCCCTAAAAGTTCTCACGGAAAATTGTGCCCTCACCTTCTTCAGCGTCACGGATCCAATTTAGACGTCTATCTATGGGTGCTGCATCACAACCCCATAGATAGTGCTGCATCAAGATTCCCCCTCCCCCCTTTCCCTCATTCCGTGAGGATCTGGTCTACATGTTCTGTCTACCAAGTGGGATAAGAAAGAAAATTTCCTAATTTTGATACTATTAAATTTATTAATCAAGAAAAGTCATTGAGGATAATGTATTATTAAAATATTTAAACATAAAATACATCATATTTAAATATCAAATAACTTTCTTTCGGGTTTGTATTATTATGTACAGGCACGAATAAAAGCAGGAATAGCTTATCATTAAAAGTTCCAACATTAAATACGTCATATGCAAATATTACTTTTCTTTTGAACGTAATATTGCTTGTAGATAAACGTAACAAGGTACATTTTAACATAAATGTAGTTATAGGATAAAGTTATCTAATTATTATTAAAAATAAAGAATGTTTTATCTATTCATAAAGAGAGCAACATTAAAAAAATGATTTAAAAAATTAGTGACCTAGGAAATTAAGCCTATTAAAAAAACTAAATGGTTTTTTTGTACTAAAAACGAGGTATATTATAAAATTTATACTTCTAATTTTCGTAATTTTGGCTTCTTTTTAAATTCCTTAATCCAGAAAAAAAGGCTATGTGAATATTTTATTATTAAAATATTTCGCGTAAAAATCATATTTTAAATGTCGGCATGTATGTAAAAGTTAATTATTTAATATTATGTACAAAGAGATATAAAGGGAATATTTTATATATAAAAAGTTTTATGTAAAACACATCATATTTAAATATGATCTCTTATTTAAATTAATTTCCTTTCGAAACAGATATTACTTACAGATAGTCATGAAGATTAAAATTTTTTTTTTTTTTTTTATTATTAAAACTTTCAACATAAAATATAAGTCACATGTAAATGTTATTTAATCCTTGCTTCTGACATAATAATGCGCAAACAGATGTTATTGATTAATCAAGTCGTATGAAAAAAAGCATTATAAAGAGGATTTTAAAGATTATTTTTAATATAATGTCTCTAATGTCTTAGTTATAAGATTCAACTTAGATAAATATTAAATATTGCTTTTTAACGAGGCCTTTATGTTGAAACTATATATCTTCTATGACATATTTTTAAGAATTTTTAAGATTAGAATGGCAACACTTCATAGAAATAAAATCCTTTTTTATAGATAAAGAAATGCAATTTAAGAAAGTAAATTTCAGATTTCAGTGAAAGAGGTGAGAACTGCAAATAAAGAAAAAAATAGCCAAACTCACAAATACTCAGTTGCACCTTTTTAAAATATGAACACTTTAGATAGTACATTTTCTTAAAAATGTTGATAGTATAATCACTAATTAATTTATTCCAGCAGTTCCTATGCAAATTTTGTGTTTTTTGACAGCCCTGAAAATTTAAGAAGGTTAGAATTTTTATTCTTTAATCGTTTGAGAAAAATGCTTTTAGTTTGCTTTTCACTGAATGCAATTATTTTCTTTTGATCTTTTCTTCTGTTTTACCAATTTCATTTTCTCTTAAGAATTCAAAGCACGTTCTTGTAAACAATCATTCAAATAGACATCACTTTCTTCTTCAATTTCTTTTTTAAGTCAATCTCATTTTTATTCTTAAAATAACATTTAAAATTGAGCCTTTTTTAAATAAAACAATCTTCCCAAGCTAATTAAATTTGTCATATCTAAAATAGTTAACAAAAAGTTAAAATTAAATTAATGAATGTAGGGAAGAATTCATAATGATAAACGAGGCAATTTAGGATTCATAGAAAGATTATGAAGATTCATGGGCATAATGAAAATTGAAAAAATATTAATAAAAACAAACTGCAGAACGAATGCTTCCACGATAAATTTAAGAACGAAAGAATATTATTGTGGCTTTTTTTGTCGCATTTCGTTCGCAGGAGAGAGAAGTGTATATTCTTTGACTTAAAGTACATAATAACAACCCATCATTCAAATTTGGCGTCAAATAAGCAATGTTGTGGGCAGTTATATTACATGCAAATAGTATCTTGTTCTATTGAGAACAACCTGTCATACAAATCTGACAGCAGATATTCAGTGTCATGGATAATGAGACCTCATGAAATTAGATTGTCTGTACGACCTTCACCGGTCGAAACAACTACAGATGGAATATGGACTACACACTGAGTTGTTGAATCATGATTGGTGATAGACCATGTGCTGAAAAAAATGTCTACTCTAACGAAAAGTGACGGAAGCTAACCACCCCTCTATATGAAGGATTTTCTTAAAGAGAGATTTCGTGTGAAGAAGGGGTTCTGCGACAAATCAAGAAAAGAGTGTTGTTTTTCTCTTTTTCTCTGAAGGGATAGAACAGGCCGGAATTTCCGCCTGTTTCTAAAGTGAAAACAAGCGATGAAAGTTTTCCATGTAGTTTTGCGTATTATGCAGTGTGATAAAATTAAGATCCGCAGACCTTAAATAGATTCTTCGTAGACTCGAGAACTCTGAGAATCTCCGATCTTGAGTGAACTGTACTTAGAATCAAACTATCTTTAATTTTCATTTTTATGTAAATAGAGTTCTGTGTATATTTAACGTTTGTAAGTAAAAATTAAAGTGTTCCCATGAATGTGAAAGTGGCCCTTTCTTGAAACCGTTGCAGGTCTAGTAAAAGCCAAGACGTTATATTATTAATAAAAAAAAAAATAGCAATCTTTAAAATAAAGGCCACAAAGAATCTTATCAGGCTTTTAAATACTTACATAATTAGAATAAGAAGCAAATTCATGAGTTTGAAAATCATATAAAGAAACAAATATACTCATAACTGTTTCCCGTTTTCGAAAATGCTTAGTTGACGAGTAAAATCGATGAAAATATTTTCATCCAGATGAGCCAATATTATATACTGTTAATTAAAAGAGATATTCTCTTAAAAGCAATTATAATTGTTTCTTAGTTCAGCTGCTATAATCAAAACATCAAATTTTAATCAAAAAGTAACATACATATAATTATATCCTTTCTACCATGATAAGAAGATGATTTTGTTGAAGATAAATGTAATGTCCACAATGTAATAGTAATCCTCAAAGTAAAAGTTACAATTTTACTTGGAATAGAAAAATTACATGGGAAAATTTTTAGCAGTAATTTCTATGAATAATAATAATAATCTTAATGCTTCCATCTGATTTCATTTGGCAAATGAATTGAAATGTAAACTATTAACAAAATTGGGAAAGCAAATTTTCAATATAAATTTTAACTATTTTGAATGACATTAAATTAAAAAAATAGTACCTGATAGAGTACAAAGAATAAACTAGTTAAAAACGCAATCTAATTAACTTAATCTGGTAAATATGATTAATTTAATCTGCAAACTTAATTTGTGTTCCACTTTTCTGTATTACACTTTCAACCACTTAGCTAATCTATAAAAACACAATCTACATTAAATCAGAATAATTCAATTTGCATGAAACTTCATCTATTAATATCGTTAGTTCCACATTACCAATATAAATCTTTGCAATATAATATACCTTTTTACATCAGTTTTTAAACATTAGATAAGTGCAAATTTTAATTTTTCATTTTTGAGCATCAATGGACCTCATGTCTACTCCTTATGCCACAAACAGCCCACTGATATAAGTGAAGGGATGAACTTCAGGGGTATGGGCTGCTTAGAAGAAAACAGGAAAATGTCCATCGAGTCTCTACTGAAATCACAACTCCACAACAGATCAAACCCAAGTCTTCTTACGCGCTAATTGTCCATATTACCACATGTCCTGTCTACGTACGATTGTCTACTGTACAAACTGTACGACTGTCTACTGTAAAACTGTCTACTGTCTACTGTCAAACTGTACGACTGTCTACTGTCTACTGTACAAACTGTACGACTGTCTACTGTACAAACAAAGGTTTAATAAAAAAACTAATTTTTTAAAATTAAGATAAAGCAATACATTAGATTAGATAAATATAATTTATAGCATTGACATTAGATAAACATATACAATAACAAGACTTGTATTAATATACAGTACTGCATTATGAATAATTTATAAAGTATTTAGCATCTCCATTTAAATAATATTTCTCTGAAAGCACTCAACACCAATCTAACAGGTTTAGTGGCAAATCTTGTGTCTAAGGTGTCAACGAGAACTCGAGAATTTCAGTTATAAATAGTATTTATGCCTCGAAGACAAGTTTTCTCAAATATTTATCGCTTATAATGACAAAGTTAAAGTCACAGTTACTGGAGTTCGTTAAGCAAAATGAGAGCTTTGAATTAAATCCACCCTTACACTTTAATCAGATTACTTTATCTGAGAAGTTGCTTCAAGCTATGCGAAGTAAAAAGTGCGAATTACTCTTTTGTTAATCACGATCCTTCTTGAATGGCTTCAGATAGTTATTATTAATTATATTTTTAGCCATTTCATGCCAACACTCACTTTTTAATCTAAATGATTCACTTATATTTCGAGATATAATGTTATGTACGATAATAACTTATTATGTATGTATTATAAAGTTATTATGTACAATAATAACTTTTATAATACATAAAAATATCTAATTGTGGATCTAGCTAATAGTCAAATAGCTAATAGGTTAAAATTATTCAATTGTTATTAATAACAGCTCATATTAGAAACATTATTATACTATAATTTAAATTTTTCACCAAAATAAATTTCATTAACTAATGAACACTATTAATTGTTCTTGCTCAACATCTCTATTAAAATATATTATTCTTAAAGTATTTACTATCGTCATAAAAAGTTTAGTAAAAATAAGTAATTAATATAATAATTAAGAACATGTGATGGCCTAATGACTGGAACTCGGTTTCGGGTTTGAGTCCCGGTGGCGTAATGGATGTTTGTAGTGTTTCATAATCCACTTTAAACAGTACGTCTCGATCTCATTTGACTACAGAGCGTAGTGCGTAGGCTGACAACCCTACCCCGTAAAAAGAAAGTATCTCATCTCGAAGTCCGCCAGTAGGCAGACGGTCTTGGCTCACCATGGGGTTTTGCGCCAATGACGAAGATATATATATTTTAAAATTTCAAACTAATGTTACATTTGAATTCTACAAATTAACAAATAAAATAAAGTAATAATTTTACTTCCAAAGGTTATTTAAAATGTGAAGAAATCTTTGAAGAAAGAAACTGGAAAAAATACGAATATCTGATAACAATGATACTCGATGTTCAAAAATTTACATATGCATATAGATAAAGGGATAGATAGATTGGATATAATTATACAGAGACAGAGTGATAAATACATATATATAGATATATATTAGTAGATAGAAGGACGGTACAAATTAAAAGGGGACGTGTTTGTTTGTACATGAGGTGTTGTACTTAATTCTACGTTTTTCTGAGCAAGATCAATGATTAGTCAAATGTCTTGCATTTATTGATTTTTGTTGTACGTTGAGAAAATTTGTTTAGTATATATCCATATGGGCTTGAGCATTTTAATGTATTATTTAGAACTCACCACTGTGCTAATTGAGGGCAATTTTAAAATTGAACATGTGTTTGACAATCCTATGAAATGCAAAATAAAGTTTTGAAGCAAATTTTCTCCGATGGGTAATGTTTTGGTAGTGAATGGAATTCAAAAGAGTTGTAGACACTTGTGTTAGGGGAAAATATAATGTCTTAGGTAGGCACCATACATCCTAGCTAGCGCATAATTGTTTAATTCTATAAACTATCTTGAGTATTTTTGTCCTTATCTTCTAACTTGCAATAAATTAGAAAACATTGATTGAAATGTCTTTCTAATACCCAAGTGCTTCCTATTTTAACAAGTCTTATAGTTCTACCAACCGTACAGTGGAAAGGTATGAGTACTTTTAGGGATGTTAATCAGAAACATGCGACACAAAGCAATTTCTAAAGGAAAAGTTTAACAGTTATTATAAAAAATTTTCGTCTAATATATAATTGAATATTATATACTGAATAATTTTATTTATTTAAAAAATTTATTGTAATGATATCCCTACGAAGTTATGTTTCTCTTCTATTACAACACTAGATTTGATTCGTCTGATTTAACCCGCTGATAAATTTTTCACACGATAGCTGGTATACATGATTTTATTTTTTATCTAAATATTAATTATCAATTAGTTAATCGTTCAAAAGTACTTATTGTACGGTTTTTTTTTTCAATGTAAAACTGACTTATAAGGAGAAAAGCCTTTAAAAAATCAACATGGATTGATTGGTGCAAATAATAATAAAAAAAACCTTTCGAAAGGAAATGAGTGAAATATTTTTTTCTGGATAAAGCGAACTCTTTCATTACTTAAAGTTGAAATATAACCTGAATAAATTAAATTCGGTACAATTCATTACAAAATGCAATAATTGAAAACATATGTTTATGATACCATTAAGTTACTTTTTAAAACTCTTTATCGCAAAAAAAAAAATTGCACATCAAAGAATTAACAACTTATTGTATGTCTAGTATAGACATTAATACTGAAATTTTTCTTGTAAATATTTATTAAACTTCATGCTTTATTTGCTTAATGAGATTAGGCAGACATTTAAATTACGGACACTCAAGAACTAATAAGTTGTATACATACATTAAAAATCTTATATTAGTTTATCTTAGGCCAATAGAATAAATATATTCCTTTAGATGCGCATCCTAAAAGTTGAACATTTCGAAGTCCAGGATTACTACCGAAAAGCAAATTCTTCCCAAACTCGATTTCAAACCACAACTTCCCAGTTGAGTAAAATTGAATTTCTGTTTGTCTACTTTTTCCAAAACAATTTCGGTTCGAGCACTGAATTTTTAATTTAAAGTCTAATGCGTATTTAATGGCGAAATCTTCTTTCGAGAGATGTTTTCCGGAACCAGTAATTCTCTCTGCTTTGATTCGAAAGCTCTCATGTCTTTCAACGAACCAACCTTATTTTTTCTTCACTGAATTTATTTTTATTTCAAATTTAATTCATAAGTTGAGATGACAACTTACATGATTCAGAACACAGCATGCTCCAATGACTCACACAGCTCCTTCCTTTTTTACCTTTATCGATTTCGGACTTTTCACCTTTGAAGTAGACTACTGTAACCGTGCTTCCTCCTACTCAATGTAAGAGCGTCCCCTGTGGCGTTCAGATGAAATGGTCAGCAGGTACAGGGACTCTCACCCGACAGAAAGTGCACAGCAACCGGCGCTGTTGATGGAGAAATATTTAGTTTGTAATCTCTCATCCCGAGAGAAGTATATTAAACGCAACCCTGCGTAATAGTTGGCCTACAGACTCTCATTCGGAGAGGAAGTATATTTCGCGCATCCACCGTGTGCCTGAATATCTTTATTTTCGGCTTAGAAGTGGAATCATTCTACTGATCTATAATTAAATGTGATAAATATTGTATGTGTATGGTGTTTCTGCAGTTAATAAAGCTGTGTGTTCTAGAACCTCTGTCTCAAGTCTCAACCCAATCATACCCAGTTTCAATCAAAGCAGCTTGAACCAATAACACTACACTAAGACTTTTTTTATTAATTATTTTAATTTTCTCTATTTCCAGTTTTTTGCTTTTCCTTAGCTAGTTTTTGCGATCTCAAACTAATGTGGCAAATAGTAGATTTCATACAAATATAAATTACACTTCCCAGAATCAATTATAAAATTTTTAAAAAGTGTTGGTAAGGACCCAGAAATAGAGTTGAGCAGCCACATTTACATTTTTTCCAAGTACACGAGTAGTTATTTAGCGTGAATAAGGGCTGAATCAAACTGGTGGCTTCCAAAATAAAGGAGTTTTTGTCCAAAAATCGACAAGTAATGTCGAATTAAAAATATTAAGTGTCCTTTCAGGGACAATCTGAAAGTCTTTTCTTTTTTTTTTTTAGACTTATGGAGACTTCTTTTAAGAGTCAAGCTACGTGTGGTTTGTTCCAAATTCCAATCCTGAAATTTGAATTTGAATCTTCTCCTCATCTGGATGCAAATAAGCCCTGATCAAAATGTGGAAATTTTGTAAATGACAGAAATAAGAATACGTTATTTATCTCACTTTTGATTTTTCATCGAAAGGTTAATTTGAAGAAGGCATGTTTGGGGGGCGTAGGAGAAAAACAAAAGTAAGTAAGTATCCAAAAGAATAAAAAAATATATTTTTAGGTTATTAGTAACAAATAATATCCAAGTAAATACCATTCTAATAATGAATTATTCTTGAATAAAAAAATCAAATTAAATTGCATTAGCAATTGAAAATATTTAGAAATTCAAGCCATCTCATCCACTATTTCAGCAATTTTAAAAGCAATGAATGAAAATAAAACCAGGGAAAATTTTTGTACAAATTATGGAAGTCCTGCTGAAAACTTTATATAATTTTTTGTTTCTCAAATTTATAAAATTTCACTGCTTTTATGTATAGTATATTAACACTTTTTAATATTGTAATAAAATTCTCTGTATCAGATTCAAATTTAATGCAAATTCATGTTTTTTTATTTGAAATACATAATTCTATATTATATTTTAATGCTAGAAACATCGTAAAAGTGAAAAATTTCAGTAAAGATTTTAGCATAGAAATAAAATATCTAACAATTTCTGCTACGAAGCACCTCGATAACAAAAAAAGATTTTTAGAGCAAAGTACATTCATGATTTGTAAATAAAAGTATAAAAAAGAGGTAAAAATGTTAATATAGAAGAAAGAATTGGATAATATACACAAAAGGTAAGAAATGTATTATATATGAAACTAGAATCTGTTAATGTAAGATTTTTGTTAACAGAAATTTCTCAAAACAAATTCTCAATTATTAAAAAATCTTCAAATTTGTTTTAGTTGGTACGTAAAATAATTTTTATCTAATTGTTATTTACATGAAACTATAAAAAAATTTTATTTTACAAAAAAATTACAAATTCTCAAATTTTTAAAAAGTAAAATTGTTTGTAAATTATAAAATCTTATACAAAAAAACTAGAAGATATAAAAATATGAAATGTATTTACTAATGTTCAATGTCCAATGTAACAACAAAAATTATCAAATTTCGATTTGAAATCTTTTGATTGCTAATTTTAAGGCCAAGTATGGATTTCATGCCGTATAAAGTGTCTCAAAAACGTTACAAACATTAAAGGAAAATAGACAGCACTTAATGGTATGAAAATTCTATAGGAAATTGTAATTACAATGTCACTGTAACTTAATACCGTTAGAAGGGAATGTTTTTTGTTTTCTGAAAATTCTGACTAAAATTGCTCAACAATTACGTACTTTTTATTACCCAGCATGATATCTAGGAAGTACCGCAATCCTTCCGGAACAGTTTATGTCAGGTTTATTCCAGTATGGAAAGTGGGTTTATGCATATATAAACTTTCTATGCAACAATGGGTTGAATACGTTGGATCAATTGCCTAAACCCCCGTGCTCACCTGATTTAACGAGTATTGGTTTCCTTCTGTGCATTCAATCGTGTCCGTCAAGACTACATTGCTGTTATGCATGGATCACTTCTCTTGGTGAAACGTTAATCATTGTCGTGTGGTACAAATGTCGAGTCAATGTTATACTTGTAACATTAAAAAATTTATTCATACTGTTATCCCTTAATAATTATAGAATTTGAGATTTAACATTATTGGAATTTTTAATGTAGATTAGGAAAAGATTGAGTTTTATAGAAACCTTGCACCATTTTCAAGTACGAAAGCAACATAGTTCAAATGTTATCAATTTCATAATCTCCCCACATGGCATGCGATTCAGTATTATTTGGGCACATCAGGCTGTCCTAGAACCAAGAGATTTCACATGGGAATTTTTCATCTTTTATATTTACATAAAAAATAAAAGAATCATTTAGAAAAAAGCATACCAGTAAAAGAATTTTATCTTGATCTCAGTTATTTTTTTTAATATTTTTTATATAGTGTAGTAACAAAATACAGAGCGCGTAAGGATTGAAATTTGATGCCAATGTGCTTGTCACCTGACTTGAGTATACCTCAAGAAATAGCATGGATATTCTCTCATTCATTTGTATGTCACCAATGCTTTAATTATATGTGCATTGCACTGAATAAAAGGTTAAATATGATTCTGTATATGATGCTTATAGAAATTAGTGAGAGGACGGTCATATTATTTTCACAGTAGGTTAGGAATTTATTTATTTGTTATTTTGAATAAATATAGAATGTTTTAAAAGAAATTTTATTGAATATATGCAATTATCTGAAATATATCCTATTCTGTATTTTAATGTAGTATGTCAGATATAATTTTTATTTATATAAATAGTTATGATACTTATTTATTAATCAGAAGTCATTTTAACCCATTTAGAATTAGTTTTAGGAATCTATTTCGGTATAATATAGTTTACCATATGTGGTGGTAGTGTGGCAATTTTTGAAGATTATTTATACTATTGGCGAGATGGGTGAGTTATAGACATTGACAAAACATTGACATATAGACATTGACAAAACAACTGCTTCATTTTTTTAATTCCAAATAAATGTGAATTTCATGTTTCTAAATATTTGTAATTACTTTACTATCAACAAAAAGTTTTGTTGTATATTTTGCACATTCTTAAGGAATTATGTTGTTTATTATTGCACATTAATTTGTATAATTTAGGAAGTGTATTTTATTACTTCTTTTTTTTTTGTATGAAATAGATTCTATTTTTTGTGTATATTTTGCATATATTTATTAATAAATATATTTATATTATATTAATAAATAAACGATAGATAATCTTTGCTTTATGAGCACTAGAAAATTTAATTATTTTTGTGGAACATTGGGAACGGAGGGAGACCATATTCCAATTATGTATACTTCAAACAGATCTCCAAGGAAGTGAGGACATTGCCTTTTAGGAGGAAGTTTAAGCTTAACTGCCTAACATTTGTGGTATAGGAGAAAATCTTTGAAATTGGCTCTTGCTAATCTTTTTCCCTTTCTTGGTCCATATTTGAAAAAAAAAAATCCAACCCAAAATAAGATATACCAATTTTAAAATGGCTATTATGTAAAAAGTCAATAAATAATGTATAATATATGAAAATAGATATCCAACGGGATAAAAAAAAAAAAAAAAAAAACAAAAAAGGCGAATAATTATAATATTTTATTTAAGTATTTTTAAATTAAATATTTTTATGCTTTTTATGCTTAAATTATGATTTTTAGCAGATTTTTTTTAAAATCATTTGAGCAGATTAATGATTCACACAAAAATATTTTAGTAAATAAAAGTTTGAAAAGATGGTTTGTATTTTCATGAAGTAAACACTTTACTACCTCCATAAGTTTTTATAATATTTTAAGTTGTTAAAATGACCAAAATATTTTTAGTGCTTTATCTTTTACACCTATTATGCTTTGCCATATTCATACAAGACTGGACTACTGGTTGATTTGTTTTGTTTTGGCTAGCCACTGATAAAATTCATTATAAATATACAAATTAATATCTTATAATAAGTGAAATACATATTTTATTATGATTGTGTACTGTTTTCGAATACCCAGTAATTTTAAATATGTACCAGGTCGGGCGTTAACTCAAGCTACATCAGAGGTATGATGGTTTCTTTTTAACATCAAGTCAGCCTTTTTTCCATCATGTGAGCCACTTAATGTTACAAATAGTCCACCGATAGGCGATGAAGAGGCAGTGTCGTTTGGAAGGATTTTTGTGGAAATTATCCTGAATTTTTGTGTTGTACAGGAGAAAATATGCAAAACTTGATTATGATGCGAGACGCTTTACACAAGTTGACAATTTGCCAGCGAGGCTTCTTGTTTCTAAAAGCAATTACTGGAAATGGAGTCCTGAACTCTTCTGCACACTCGTAGCACATAGTAGATTGGGACAAATTGTGGTCGTTCAATCACACGCACAAATGATGCTAGTTCAATAACCAACGCATACACACAAAAATTGTGCTAGTTCAATTACAACATATACATATACAAATTGTTCTAGTTCAATACACACACAAATTGTGCTAATTCAATAACAAACACGCACACACAAGTTGTGCTAGTTAAACACACACACAAACTTTGATAGTTCAATACACATACAAATTAAGGTAGTTCAATGCATGCAAAATTATGATAGTTCAATAACAATTGTGCTAGTTTAATAACAAAGCAACACATACGAATTGGGCTACTTCAATTACAACATATGCACACACCAATTGTGCTAATTCAGTAATGGGGAAATTTCCCCCCAGCTACAGAGGACATTTGGTAGGTTTGGACCTTATTCATGAACTAAGTAGGATAATATTCCAACTTACAGATTGATTACACGCAATCTTCAGCACAGGAGTTTTTCGGTTAACTTTCACTTGTCGAGTTGAAAGCCCAGATAACACGCTATCCACTACATCGCTCTGGTATTATTACGATATTGCAACTTTAAACGAAGATTACGCAAACGCAAGAAGCAAAACCGCTGCCCCCTCCTACAAACACTAAAACCGAATGCTTTTACACATTTTAATTGACAAGAAAACACAATTACCTCTTATCAACCAGTGTTTCTCTTGGAAAGTACAAGATTCCCTCAAATTCGAGATGGAATATTTGCATCAACTTAATACATCCGTTGCCGCCGTCGAATATTAGCCGATGCAAATTAACGTCTCGAAATCGGAGCGACACGCCAGAAAGACAAGCGCAGAGAATTAACATCGGAATATACGAGAGCCTCTCCTCACTTAATTCATCAAAAGCTTGTTCCGAAAGAATGGACAAGACGTCACTTTGTCAATAACAAAACCACTTTCAACAACTTTCTAAGGCGGAAAAGTATTTTTAGAATTATCTGCCAGGGTAAAATTGCCACAAATTAGTCGAAGCTTTTAATAAAGAGCATTCCAGGGCTGTATTGGCTGTGAAACGAAGGGGGAGAATTCTTGCGCGCAGTAATCAATCTTTGGTGTGAACCCACACAACAAAGATTCATCTCAAAAGAATGTCTCTCTCTTTCCACCGGTATGTAAATTCGTGTTTTTCCGACGCTTATGAATCTGCTTACAAGGAAAGAGGGGTCTGAGGATATGGATGCGAGCATTGCTGGAAAAATTAATTTGAATTAATCCTAATTTGTGAGAACACTACACAGAGACAGAATTGGCTTTCTTTATTCCTCTTCACCACTGCTAAATTAGTTTGTGGTATTTAGCCTGTATGGGAATTAAATTTTGGGATAAATTTGGAAAAGGAAATAGAAAATTCAATGGACACAATAACATCGCCTGAAAATGTTTCGTAAGAAAATAGTTAAAGGACATTAGTCGAGTTAATGTTTTTTAATGTTTTTAATTTATTCATTGGATACATGTCCTTTAATGGCTATATTAACTGGAATGCAATCCTTTCAAAACACTGAACTATCTTTTACATATGATTTATTAAAATATACCAATCTTTTCAAAATTAGAAAAAAATTAGGAAAATAAATTCATGTAATTTCATAATTTATTTTCTGTGCATAATGCATATATTGCGCCCTGATGGCCGAGAGACTAGAGCACTGACGCTCGGAGTTACAGGTTTGGGGTTCGTGTCTCGGCGGTGTCATGGATAGTAATTTAGTGGTTTGAAATCCACTTTAAATCATAGGTCCCTGTCTAATATAATTGTAGAGCGTTGAGCGTGCTGAACCCTTCTGCACATTCAGTGCTCATTGTAAATTGGGGCACATTGTGCTATTTCAAAACACATACAAATTGTGATACTTCAATAACAACACATGCACATACAAACTGTGCTAAATCAATATATACACAAATTGTGCTAGTTTAATAACAGCAGATGCATAAACAAATTGTACTAGTTGCATAATGCAAAAACTCTGCCAGCCATAGAGGTCAATTGCTAGGTTGCGCTTTATTCATAACATAAGAGAAACAATTTATAGATTTATTTCACCCATATATAGCGTAGTACAGGGGTCTTCGGTTAGATGTCGTTTATCAGGTTCAAATCAAGATATTTAACTTCGGAAATCAAACTCGCTATCCACTAAGTCGCTCTGGTATTGCTGACAAATTATAACTTCGATACAAACATCAAAATTTGTAGAGCATTTGTAAATGTATCCTCCTACAAGCACTGAAACCGAATGCTTTTACACATTGTAATTGACAAGAAAACACAATTAGATCTTATCCACCACTTATGCTTCTCTTCGAAAGTACAAGATTCCCGAAAATTCGAGATGAAATTTGCATCAACTTAATGCATTCGTCGCCGCCGTCGAATATTAACCGATGCAAATTAACATCTCGAAATCGAGCACACGCACACGCCCGAAAGACAAGCGCAGAGAATTAACATCGGAATATACGAGCCCATCCTCACTTAATTCATCAAGATCTTGTTCCGAAAGAATGGACAAGACGTCGCTTTGTCAATAACAAAACCACTTTCAACAACTTTCTTGGCGGAAAAGTATTTTTAGAATTATCTGCCAGGGAAAATTGCCACAAATTAGTCGAAGCTTTTAATAAAGAGCATTCCAGGGCGGTATTGGCTGTGAAACGAAGAGAATTCTTGCGCGCAGTAATCAATCTTTGGTGTGAACCCACACAACTGAGATTCATCTTGAAAGAATCTCACCCCCTCTTCACCCTTATGTAAATTCGTTCTTTTTCCGACGCTTATGAATCTGCTTACAAGGAAAGAGGCCTGAGGGTATGAATGCGAGCATTGCTGGAAAAATTAATTTGAATTAATCCTAATTTTGAGAACACTACAAAGAGACAGAATTGGTTTTCTTTATTCCTCTTCACTGCTGCTAAATTAATTTGTGGTATTTAGACTGCATGGGAATTAAATTTTGGGATAAATTTAGGAAAAGCATAGAAAAGTACAATGGATGCATTAACATTGCCTGAAAATGGTTCTCAAGAATATAGTTAAGGCACATTAGTCGAGTTAATGTTCTTTCTTATTATTTTACCTTTTGTTCATTTGATAAAATTTAATGACTTTTAATGGCTATATTAACCGGAATACATTCTTTTGAAACACTCAACTATCTTTATATGATTTAGTAAATATATTGCCATCTTTGCAAAATTAAAAATAATTAGGATAATAAATTCATTTAGTTTGAGAATTTATTTTCTGGGCGTAATTGCGGCCGGATGGCCGGGAAATCAGCGCTCTGGCGCTCGGCGTCACAGGTTTAGGGTTCGAGTCTCGGAAGTGTTTTGAATGGTTGTGTAGTGGTTAGGAATCCAATTTATATCGTAGGCCCTTGTCTAATATGACTGTAGTGCTCTGGATGTGCTGAATGCTTCTGCATATTCGTTGCTCATTTTAAGTTGGGGCAAATTATGATACTTCAATACACATACATATTTTGATAGTTCAATAACAAACATGCACACACAAACTGTGCTACTTCATTATATACATAAATTTTGTTAGTTTAATAACAATACATGCATATACATATTGTACTAGTTCTATAATGCGAAAACTCCATCAGTCACATAAGACATTTGATAGGTTTGCACTATATTCATCACCTAAGCGAACACCCTTACAGGTTTATTTCAACCATATAAAGCGTATGACTTGGGCCTCTGGATTAGATGTCGCTGTCAAGGTTGCAATCCCTGATATTTCACGTCAGAAATCCACTAGATCGCTCTTGTATTACTGCAAAATTATAACTTCGATACAAACTTCAAAATTTGTCCCCTCCTACAAACATTGAAATCGAATACATTTTTTTAATTGACAAGAAAACTCAATTATCTCTTATCAGCCACTTGTGTTTCTCTTCGAAAGTACAAGATTCCCGCAAATTCGAGATGGAATATTTGCATCAACTTAATACATCCATTGTTGCCGTCGAATATTAGCTGATGCAAATTAACGTCTCGAAATCGGAGCGACACGCACTCGCGAAAGACAAGCGCAGAGAATTATCATCGGAATATACGAGAGCCCATCCTCACTTAATTCATCAGAAGCTTGTTCCGAAAGAATGGACAAGACGTCGCTTTGTCAATAACAAAACCACTTTCAACAACTTTCTGAGCGGAAAAGTATTTTTTAGAATTATCTTCCAGAGGAAAATTGCCACAAATTAGTCGAAGCTTTTAATAAAGAGCATTCCAAGGCAGTATTGGCTGTGAAACGAAGGGGGAATTCTTGCGCGCAGTAATCAATCTTTGGTGTGAACGCACACAACAGAGATTCATCTTGAAAGAATGTCACCCCCTCTCCCCATTATGTAAATTCGTGCTTTTCCGACGCTTATGAATCTGCTTACAAGGAAAGAGAGAGAGGCCTGAGGGTATGGATGCGAGCATTGCTGGAAAAATTAATTTAAATTAATCCTAATTTGTGAGAACACTACACAGAGACAGAATTGGTTTTCTTTATTCCTCTTCACTGCTGCTAAATTAATTTGTGGTATTTAGCCTGCATGGGAATTAAATTTTGGGATTAGTTTAGGAAAAGCATAGAAAAATACAATGGATGCATTGACATTTGCCTGAAAATGGTTCTCAAGAATATAGTTAAGGCACATTAGTCGAGTTAATGTTCTTTTTATTATTTTTTTGTACATTTGATAAAATTTAATGACTTTTAATTATTATATTAACCGGTATAAAATCTTTTGAAACACTCTACTATCATTATTTGTGTGTTAAGTTAAAATGTAGCATCTTTTCAATTTAGAAATAATTAGGATAACAAATTCATTTAGTTTTTAAAGAACTTATTTTCTGGCCTTAATGCATATATTGTAATTTTAAAAACTTTGGATTGTTAATATGTAATAGGTAATCAACTGTACTAATTTGATGGAGACGAGCCAGTATTATAAAATAGTCATGATCAAACAGTTATCTGAATTGATTCACAAAACTAACAATTAATAATCGTTTTTTTTTTTTTTTTTTTTTTTTTTTTTTTTTTTTGTTGTTGTTGTTTTTTGAAGCAGAAAGAATTCTGAACTTAAATAGTATACATTGGATTATTCGTACACTTTATAATATCAATGAAATACTACTCCTATCAATTAATATAATTAATATTTCAGAATGAGAATTTTTATAATATCTATACATGTTTCTTAACAAAAATGTTCATTAAATGTTTTAAAATTGTAAAAACCATTTTATACAATACATAGTCTTGTAACAAAATGTCGCTTCCCAAAAACCCTTTATGGCAACTAAAGTAATTTTTCAAAATTCGTGGACAGTTATAAAAACATCATGGCGAATGTGGAGAGCCATGTGTCTAAGATATGTTTAGGATTGTTTATGTTATGTTTAGGATCTTGTTAAAAAACAAAATCGTTTCAAAAACCCAAATTGTTACTGTTACTAAGTTCATGGGTTAATTAAATTCTACTCAATAAAATTACACATCCATGAAAAATCAAAAGTTTTTAAATTTGATTTCATCTGCAAATGAAACATGATTCTAATATATTACGAATTTATTTATCATTGATTTTGAAAAAAAAAAATTTGAATATTTCTTTTTTTCCATTTAAAAACAAATTGCATCGACCATATAGCCCATGTTATAAGATCACTCATCAAAATGTTTCAGTTATAATTGAAGGAAAAAAAATTTAGTAATTCTGTAGGAGTTTTTGAGTGAATTTCCTACAAATTTTTTAACTATAATTTTCTAATCACAATTAAGACAATTCTTACCTTGTTTCTGATCCAATTTTCTACTTGAAAGCGTTTCATCATATAATTCGTGGAAGAATATGATAACTTTACTAATTTAATGATATTTCGAATTGATCTATCATTTTTATGATGAAAAATAATTTTGAAATTTTTTTCGTCCTTTTTCTTACAACTATGAATCCTTTTTAAATAATAAATAGAATAGAACGTAGTCAGCAAGCAAAGATTGAAGTCAAACGATTTTTTGAATGCCACCAAAATGCAAAAATTAAAAAACTGTAGATCTAATTTTTTATTTATAAATTTATACGAAAATCTTTTGGCATACGATCAATTTTGTGGTGTGTTCTTTCTCTGTGTCTTGCATTTTCATTTTTATAAATCGTAAAAAAGATCCATTTTGTTTTGACAATTGTTTTTTTAATTTAGAATCATAGAAAGATGATATGAAAAAATACTGCACTCTATTATCGAATTTAATTCCAAGAAAAGGCATTTTTTCTACAAATTTTTTAAAGTGTGGCATCACCTTTGAGGATCATTATAAAATTATTGATGATGCAACGTATTGATATTTTATAATTATTTTATGTATATATATATACATATATATTAATATAATTTAAGTTTAAATTCTTAACAACGAAAAAAATATTTCAAGCATTTTAAATAATTTGTCGAATGTTACTAATTACTAATTTTACAAATGTTATGAATTATCGAATGTTACTAATTACTAATTTTATACGACTGTTCTAATTATTGAATTTTACTAATTACTAATTTTACGAATGTTCGAATTATTGAATTTTACTAATTACTAATTTTACGAATGTTACTAATTACTAATTTTACGAATTATCAGATTTACTAATTACTAATTTTACGAATGTTACTAATTACTAATTTTACAAAATGTTACGAATTATCGAATTTTACTAATTACTAATTTTACAAAAGTTACGAATGTTCGAATGTTACTAATTACTAATTTTACAAATTACATCGAATGCTATTAATTACTAATTTTTACTATTAATTACTAAGAATGTTATGAATTATGGAATGTTACTAACTACTAATTTTACAAATGTTACGAATTATCGAATGTTATTAATTACTAATTTTACGATTTATAGAATTTTACTAATTCACAATGTTACTAATTTGCCTATTCTGAAAAAAAATATCTTCTTGTAATTAATAGCATCACGTGATATGTTTTTCATTTTCTCTCATATTAAGTCGAAGTGATTAATCATTGCATTATCTATTTTATAATCACTTGAAATATGTTACATTGAAAATGCATAAATAATAATTATTGTTATACAACAATTAAAAAAATTTCTCTTAAAGCGAATGATTTGTTAGTTTTTGCGATTCATTTTTATTCGTGCAGTTTTAAATTTGAATAGAGTACGTTAATTTTGCGGGATAAACAATTTCTCAGTTCATTTTTTTTTGCTGTTCATATCTGATTAGCAACTTTGCGATTATATAATCCTTTGTTTAGTATAATTAATGATTGTGAAATTAATGCTTCATATGAATACGAATATTTTTTTTTTTTATTTTAATCTTTTTTCCGGCAAAGAAAAAAGATCAGGAAACATTTATCACCGTAATTAATCTTTTTAACTAAAATCTGTTTAAATGATATTTTTTTGTTATTGTAATGTAAGAAAAATTTTATTTGTATTTTCTAACACTGACTCTCAACATTTTAATTTTAATTATTTTTTTGACTCATAAATGAAATAAATTTTAAGAATGCATTGTATAAACTGTCTCCAAACATTTTCAAAAAAATAATACAAAAATTCCATGAGCTTTTCTTTTTTATTTCAAATTAAACTGTAATAATTTTATTTTTATCTAATTATACGCATAATCTAACATTTATCAAAATATTATTCATAAAAATAGTACAATAAGGTAGTATCAATCCATATTAAATTCAATGATTTATTATTTTAATTTTTATTCAAGAATTTACTATTTGAATTTTTGTTCAATAGTTTATTATTTGAATTTCTATTCGATAATTTATAATTGGAATTTTCATTCTATAATTTATTATTATTTTATTCGATAATTTATTATTTGAATTTTTATTATAATTTATTATTTGAATTTTTATTAAAATTTATTATTTGAATTTTTATTAAAATTTATTATTATTTTTATTCGATAATTTATAATTGGATTTTTATTCGATAATTTATTATTTGAACTTTTATTCGATAATTTATTATTTGAACTTTTATTCGATAATTTATTATTATTATTATTATTTCATTCGATGCTTTATTATCTGAATTTTTATTATAATTTATTCTTATAATTTTCATTCGATAATTTATTATTTAATATTTTATTATGATTTATCATTTGTATTTTTATTCTATAATTTATTATTATTATTTTATTCGTTAATTTAATCCCTTTATTTTTAATTAATTCTGCATAAATTTACGAACTGCACTTAAATGTATTAAGTAACTTTTCATAAATTATAATATGATATTAGTTCGCATTTTTACAAGATAACATATTTTAATCCCATAGCCCAAAATCTGTAATAGAAGACATTAAGTGTTTTGGAAAGAAAGCGATATATATAAGAGAAAAATTCTCCAATTATCTCCAGATGGGCCTTCAATGTATTTTATTTGATTCTGTAAGTATAGCATATCGTGACTCTGGGGAAAAGAGTTAGTGAAAGTCTAACCCATTAGGCAGAATGGATAAATTGAATAGACATGGATCGTCTTACCCAATATATCAGATACATTCGTTGTGATGACGTAACATATTGAAGTACAATTAATTGCCAGACTATGTTGACTTTTTCTTAAAATCATCGATAAATGATTGTTTGAGATGTTTTTATAAGTAAGGAGACATTTACACTATCTTCAGTGAATTTTTTAATGCTTTTCAAAAAAAAAAAAAAAAAATAATGCAGGAATTTTATTTATTTATGTTCTACTAAATTTTTTTAATTTATTATTGATTTAATTTTTATTAATATCGTTGTTTTAATTATTATATTTAGTTAAGCATTATAATTAAGAAAAATATTGCATTAAATCCTACAGGAAATATTCTGACCACTTTTTATTTATTTTATTCTGATGTACAAAAATATTCTAGAAAACTATTAGAAATACCATAAATATAAAATATAAAAAAAAAATATCAAAAAACATTTGGATAATACTGGATTACTTTTGTTTTCTATGTTTTCACAATTATATCAATTGTATCTTACAGCTTTTTAAATCCTGACAATTTCAAAAAAATTTATTTCTTTAGAAGGGGACAGTGTCTTATATAATTTAGCATTATAAATTTCACAAATTTTAATTGAAATATCATCAGGGCTGGCATAAGCTTTAAATATTTGTTAGTTGTTAGTTTCTTTTGTTAGTTAATTTGCATAAAATTAGCAAAAAAAAATGTCAAAATTAATTAAAAAATATCAAAAAAGTAATTCGGTTTTTTTCACAATTAAATCAAGTTTATCTTACAGAATTTTAATCCTGACAGTTTGAAACATTTTTTCTTTCTTTAGAGTAGTGGCATATATAATAAGAGATTACAAATTTCACAAATTTTAATTAAAATATTATCAGTACTGGCATAAGATTTCTTTGTTTTCATTAAGCAGGACATAACAGAAAAATTTTTTCCCCAATTTTTTCGGTTAGAGATTTAATCAAAAAAAATTTACTTTAGTTTACTTAAAAAAATATGAGCATACAGTGACTCTCGGGGAAGTGTTTGCATTAATTAAATAAAAACATTATATTTTTATTAATTAGTTAGTTAAATAAATGGGAAATTTTTGGCTGTCATATTTAAAGTACTTGCCCCTTAATGACGATAAAAAACATCTGCTTCGATAAGATGTAACAAATTATAATTTATACTTTTATTATATTTAATTTATAATAATAAAATATAAATACTTTGGAACAAATATAATTTTATGAAAAAATGCAAAGGTATACATATGTAATGGTACCAAATGTATATAAAGATAAATATATACACATATATACGTGGTATATATGTGTGTTATATAGTTATATATGTATGATGATGAGATATGGATATTCTGTTCCATTAGGGATGTTTATTCTTGCAAACCTGCACTCTGATAGGTGATGAAGAGAAAGATATTGTTATTCCGGTGTAGGACATTTAGGGCTAACTGAGACATATTAATGAATCGTATATGAGAAATTTCGGAAAATTTCAAAAAATATCTAGATCACGGAAATGAAGTTTACTTATGTTTGTCACAACTCCATGGAATTTTTCTCGTTTCTAAGGTGAGCTGCAACTGACATCGATAGAGATTCTAATTCAAGTCTTCCACCACTTTAACTCACAACATTTACCATATGTAGACAAGTTGCAGACATTACCTCCTTTCATTTTGTAATTTTAAGATAATACGTTGAGATACTGAAAAATTGTACAAAAAATATAAATCTGCTAATATTAGTATTAAAGACCAAAAACAAGTTATCAATGAATAATCATTTAGTATTTAAAAATATTGATGTAAAAATATATGTACATGTTTACTTTGAAGAATTTGATTTATGATTTTTATTACCTTCTTTGATATGTTCCTAAATATTTCTTGTATCAATATTAATACAAATTTTAAATATTGTCTAAGACCACAAAGATTATTCATAGTGGCCAAACATAATTGAAAAAAAAAATTAATGTACATTTATATATCAATATTCCTGAAAATTTTGATTTATGATATTTGCTTTATTTTTTTAATTATTCTTTGATTATTTTTAATTTGATTTGATTAATAGTTATTTTTTCAATATCCTTCTTTTTAAATATTTCTTTGGTCATTACTCACACAAAAACTCATGGATAGCACTAGATTACATATTATTATTAGTCGTAAATATAATTGGAAAAAAATTAAAATATATAAATATATGTCGACGTTCCAGAAAAAATTTTGATTAATGATTCTGTATTAATTTCTTAACCATTCTTTGATTATTATTAATTTGAATTGATTTGATTAATAGTTATTCTTTTTCATTACTTTTTTTATATTTCCTTTTTGATCCAATGCTCACACAAAAAACTCCTGGACAGCACTAGGTTACATATTATTATTAGTGTAAACATAAATTTAAAAAATTAAATGCACAAATCCAAGCCAATGTTACATGATTTTTTATTATCGTGTATATTCAAATAAATGTTGAATTA
>BPLR01011092.1:0-71156 GCA_021605095.1 Caerostris extrusa | reverse complement strand
CCTTTTTCCATTAAATATAATGTATAAAAGGAAAATTAAGTGTAATGGTTATATTCATTTTAAAATTAAAATGTTTCATTCTTAATTTCGAAAATATTTTCATAATCATTACGGCAAAATAAATTTTTTATTCTTTCACAGATATCAAATTTAGTTTTATACTTTTTCTTTAATGGCAATCATCCTTTAAATTAATAAGGTGTAAAATAAATAGTAAATAGCGAAATCTATTTAGTAAATGCATAGATAATAAAAAAATATTTTAGCAATATTTTTATTTTTAAAACTGCAACTTACATTGACGAAACTAAATAAAATACGTAATTGTCGATTTTATTTTACAGCTTTTAGAATCTATTTGCTTCCTTTTTCCATTTTATTTTTTTAAAATATTTTTGTTTTTGTTTCAAATTGACTAAAAAAATGTCTTTTTATCAATTCCTTTTTTTCCATTAAATATAATGCAAAAAGGGAAAATTATATTAATTTTTATTAATTTTAGAATTAAATAATATATTTCGAAAATATTTTCAAATCATTACGGCAAAATAAATTTTATTCTTTCACAGATATCAAACTTAGTTTATGTTTTCAGCTTTATTGACAATCATTTAAATTAATAAGGTGTAAATAAATAGTAACCTAATAGCTTAACACTATTTATAATTCATAGAAAAAAAATATATAGCATTGTTTTTTATTTTACAAAAATTACAACTTACGACGCAACTAAAAAAATACGTAATTGTCGATCTTATATTTACAGCTTTTAGAATCTATTTGCTTTTATTATTTGTATATTTAATTGATTTTAATTATATTAAAATATACTTGTTTTTGTTTCAAATTGACTAAAAATGTTTTCCTTTAATTTTTCAAAAAAAATTACTAACATGAGGGAATACAAAGAGAAAAGAAGAAATAATTTCGAAATCAAAAAAATTTAGCTCTATTTTTTTTATGAGTTATATTGAAATTGTGTAACAAACAACTAAATTTCATTAAAAAAAATAGTTAAAATTTGTTTAATAAAATGCTGAATAGTTGAAAGAAAAAAATATTTGATGAAGTTAATGAAAAATGATGTAAAAATATTGGAAAGGGTGAAAAACTATTTGATGAAATTGATGAAAAATAATGTAAAAATAAAAAGAATGTAAAAATGTTTGATAAAATTGATTAAAAATAATGTAAAAATATTTGATGTTAAAAATGAAAAATAAAAAATTGATTAAAAATAATGTAAAAATATTGGAAAGGGATGAAACAATACTTCGCCATTAAGCAAAAAAGTATTAAATAATGAATTAGATTTTAATTTTAATTAATTAATAAAAATCAGCAAGTACACACAGTTAATAAAAATTACTATATAACTACAAAAGTTAGTAAGTTTAAAAGTTAGTTAGTTAGCAGTTTAAGAGCTCACAAATTTAATATTTCATTAATTAATAAAGTTAAAATTTTATTTTTATACATCTAAAATAAAATAACTTACTCAAAGAAGACACATTTAATACAAATTTTATAGTAATTTGTGTAAGCGATTTTGTAAGAAACAAACAATTAAATTTCATAAAATCAATTAAAATTTGTTTAATAAAATGCTGAATATTTGAAAATAATATTTGATGAAAAAAACTGTTAATGAAAAATTGTGCAAAAATAAAAATTATGCAAAAATGAAAAAATACTTCGCCAACTAAGCAAAATATTAAATTAATTAATTATATTTTAAATTTAATTATTTTGATGAAAAGGAAAAAATTGTTAATGAAAAATAGTGTAAAAATATTAGAAAGGATGAAAACAATATTCGACCAGTTAATCAAAATATTAAAATAGTTAATTAAATTTTAAATTTTTTAATTTAATGAAAAGGAATCAACTGTTAATGGAAAATAGTGTAAAAATTTTGAAAGAATGAAAAAATATTCGGACACCCAAGCAAAATATTAAAATAGTTAAATTGATTTTAAATTTAATTAATCTGATCAAAAGGAAAAATAAATGTTAATGGAAATAGTTTAAAAATATTGGAAAGGTTGAAAAAAAAATATTCGACCAACTAATCAAAAATATTAAAATAGTTAATTAGATTTTAAATTTAATTAATTTATTAAAAATTCTCAACTACACATGATTAATTAAAAATCCTCAACTACACATAATTAATTAAAAATTACTATATAACTACGAAAGTTAGTATTAGACACATTATAATTAAAAAATTAAATCGATAAACAATTATAATAAATGCATAAAACTTTAAGAGCTCACAAATGTAATATTTCATTAAATAATAAAATAAAAATTTTATTTTTACAGATCAGAAACAAAATAACTTACTCAAAGAAGACATATTTAACACAAATGGTGTAACGATTTCTTCAGTAATATATAATAAGTATAACTGAGACCGAAATACTTAGACGCACTTTGAATGAAGGTGTTCAAAAAGCACCCTCAAATCCATTATGTCCATAAATTATTTCCAAGATAGCCGCGACGAAATTTATCTTATCAGCGCTCACAGACCCTAATTTAAACGGGAGCTAATAAATAGAGTTAAGTATTAAAAGTGACATCCTTATCACGCAATGTCGCACAAGATTAAAAGGTAAAGCAAATAAATTGCGTATCCCATATGTTCCATCTCTTTCGCGGTTCTTCTAAAGTTAATTCTAGAAGAAAAAAGATTTTTATGGGGCGCATGATGAAAAAACATGTTTTTTGTTTGTTTGTTACTTGTGTATTAAGAAAGTTAACCAAATAATAAAAGGGAAATTTGACATGATCTCGTTTATCAAAACAAAGATACGTACGTAGCAGATTCAGCGTTACCCAGAGTACACTGAGAAATCCATTACACAATATCAATTTTACCACCGTACTACTGTGCTCAAAAGTAAGACCAATTTTTATTTTTTTCAAAAACTCTTCATTTATTCTTCCAAAATTTATTTCAGCGCTTTCAAAGTAATCCATTCCGGACACAATGCACTTATGCCAACGTTTTTTCAATCATCAATGCAGGCTAAAATGTTTTCGGCAGGGATGGCCTTCAAAGCGCGCGCCGATTCACGTTGAATCTCTTCAATCGACTCAAAACGGTGTACCCCGGAATGTATTCTTTTGATTTTAGGGAATAGCCAAGAAGTCACACGTTGCTAAATCAGGTGAATACGGTGGTTGTGGTATGATATGGGTTTCATTTTTGGTGATTAAATCACGAAGAATAAATGCAGTGTAAGCAGCGCATTATCGTGATGCAAAAATCAAAAGTTATCTTTCTTGTCATAAATGTGTCTCTTTTTGTACGAATAGCTTCACGCAAACGACGCATTAAACTTAAATAATATTCTTGTTGACAGCTTGGCCCGGCGGAAGGAATTCATAATGCACCACACCAGGGTAATCGAAGAAAACAGTCAACATGAGGTTGATTTTTTTCGGTCTTGCTTCACCATTGTCACGATATTCGCTCGATTGATCGGTTTTTCTCGATTCTGTTGATTCTCGACCAAATCTTTATTTTTTTGGACGTGAGCTTCGTCGGTTGAGGTGGATGGTCGACCAGAACGCTCTTCGTGTTCAACGCGTTCTCTGCCGTCTTTGAATTGTTTATACCACTTGTAAGCATTTCTTTTGATATAGGAATGTTCACAGAATGCCTTATGTAACATTCAATACGCTTCTGCACACGACTATGCATTTCACAAACAAAATTTAATGCAAGTTCTTTGCCTAATTAATTCAGACGTTTCAAAAATCGTCGAAATCACTTTTAGCGTCTCACAAAAGCCAAACGTAACTCAAACACTAATGAATATTTAGACGTGAAATTTCACACAGATGTTAAGGACAGTGCCAATAAACTAAAATAGAAAAAAAAAAATTGGAATTCCGTATTTCCGGGAAATTTAGATTGCAAATTGGTTTTACTTTTGGAGCACAGTAGTAAGTTGGAACGGTTCAACAGGTTCAAATATATATAGGCCTCCTCTTTACATCCTCGAGTCTAATAAAGGACTTCATGTTATGAATTTAAAAGTACTACCAGTTTGTTTCATAGCAGAATAGCTTTGTAGTGATCAGCTTATTTATGGTTTTATTTTTAGGTAAAGTTGTTTATTTTTGAGTACTTGTTACAAAATCCAACGATATTGCAACAAAATGCAACACATGCATTAACGTAAGTGTTAAACTGTGTTCTAATTAATTGGGATGACATGTCTTTGTTAGACTTCCTTAAATGGCAGCACATTTGCCACTAGAAAGGCAGATAAGTAACAGATTCTGAATTAACCAGGGTACACCATAGATAGAATAGTCACCACACACCGTGTGTAGTAGGAGAATAGTCACAACGTAACCTATGCGTGTCGTAGAAGGCGACTAAAATAGGTACCCGGGGTATAGCTGGGTATCCTGCTCCCGGGATTATATCAAGAGACTGATCCTCCAGGTTAGTGGTTAGGCAACTCTTTGGCAACTCCATGCTGTAAAAATCCTCATAGTTAAGAAATCCATTGAAGAAAGTAACCGACAGACCTTACTGAGACGGATTGTAACAAAGAATAAGGATAATGACATAAGGAATCTGGATTTAATTGTCGGAACTTGGAATGTTTTATCTCTATATAGACCTTTAAACGCAGTTGAAAAAGATATTACTGTACTAAAAGTTAAGAATTGAAGGGTCATTGTCATCCAAGAGGAATGCATGGAAATCACTTCAAAGAAAAACCTTGCCCCATCCTAGGCTGTCGTGCTATTGATGATGATGATGACACCGCATATAGTTTTGCTACCACGATTTAAAACGGGCACGTCAAGCATAAAATCAAGCTGTTGGTACTCTCTTATAATCTCGAACCCAACAAAAACACTTTTGGCCTATAGATTTATTTGATAACCTTACAAGTAATTTTGAGAGGAACATGATTTTGATTTACACTCATGTCCATAAATTAAGGATAATTCAGAATCACACAGAAATTGAACTGTAAAATAAAAATTTCACCTGTTAGAATTATCACACACATCTTGAAGAAGAATATTCAAATGACAGAAAACCACCAGATGGCGCGGATAGTACGTCACAATGACGAGAGTGTAAGAGAGGGGTATATAAGGAATGGTGGCAAAGAAGTAAAATTGTTCACAAGCGCTTTAAAGCCTTTCAGTGCAATAACCGCAAGTTATGGCACAAAGGAAGCATTTGGATGATTTTTTTACGTGGTAGAATTATCGGACGACTGGAATGAGGACGTACCCAGCTGGAAGTATCCGATGAACTTGAATCGCCCAGAGTGTCAACTACAGGCTTTGGCAACGATTCCTAGATGATGGTAAAGTGAGTAGATGTTACAGCACAGGTCGCCCCCGAGTTACAACGACGAATGAGGACCGGTATTTAGCAGTTTCTGCCAAAAGAAACAGACGGAGCACAGCATCAGACCTGTCTCGTCAATTCTCTTCAGCTACAGGTACGACAGTTTGAAGGCAGACCGTGTACAGTGGCTTAGGGAACATTGGTCTATATGTTCGTTGGCCTGTCAGATGTGTTCCACTTACCGCAACTCACTGTCGCCTGCGATTAACCTGGAGTAGAGAGCATGCATTGTGGACAAACAGTGGTATGGTGTGATGTTTTCCGATGAGTCCAGGTTTAGTTTGCAGTCTGATTCTCGCCGGACTTTCATATGGAGAGCGCCAGGTACCCGTTACCACCAAGAGAACACCATTGAACGACACTGTAACGGTGGTGTAGGATGGCTCGTTTGGGGAGGAATTATTCTTGGTTCCAGAACTGACCTGCATGTTCAGAGTGTAACGATGACAGGCCAATCTATCGGGATGTCATTCTGGAACAACATGTATTTATTTCGGGGCGCCATGGGTGCTGAATTTCTGTTTAGGATGACAACGCCCGTCCTCACCGTGCATACATTGTAGACGAATGCCTTCAATTGGAGGATATCACCCGTATGGATTGGCCAGCATACCACCGGACTTGAATCCAATAAAGCATGTGTGGATATGCAACCGGAACTCGGAGGGCATTGCTTGATGAGTGGTGTAATATTCCCCCAAGATCAGATTGATAATTTGATACTCAGCATGCCTAGGCGTTGAAAGGCCTGTATTGCATCGTCCGAGAGACATACTCCATATTAACCATCATACAAACCATATTATACTGCTTTTTAAATAGGTTCTTTTTTGAAATGTGCTCCAGGAGTAAAAATCGCAATTTTTGTTAATTATGTCAAACATATAGCATCTTTTGCTCTTTACCTTTTGTTTAATAAATAGACTTTACAAATAAGTCAAATTTGTTTTGCTTCTGTTCTTTCTTTGCCTGAACTTCATTATCCTTAATTTATGGACATGAGTGTAATTTTTAAGTAAAACGGTTCAGTTTTAATTGATTTCTACGAGATACAACCGGATTGTTCCATTCATAATTCACAGGTAAAGCAAAAAGGCTAATGGGGAAAAAGCCAAAAATTAGTATCTACTGATGAATCTGACTGCTACATTGAAGTCACTGCTATCATAAAACAGGAGACTGGATGTCAAATGTGACAGCGTATGAGACTGTCCCACATTCAGATGTGTTTGTTGCCTGGTGGAAATATCTACATAAGTCAAGTACCATAAGATAATTTTCCTCCAAAAGGTGTGCAAATAAGGGTATCTTAATTTGAGGGCTAGCGCTCTGTACCTCAGGTTTCGGGTTCGAATCCCGTCGGCGCCATGGATGTTTTAGTGGTTCGGAATCCACTTTAAACTGTAGGTCCCGGTCTGTGTAGCGCCTAAAGTGTGCACAAGATGATCCAAATCAATCCATAAGGTATGCAAAAGAGGGTACTGAAATTTGAGAGAAATCCTCACCCTTATGCCCGTCGGCACTAATCGTGGGTCTATATGAAATATGAATCCCCTTGAAGTCACACATTTACTATTGTTTAATTAATATTTCAGTGTCTTAAGGTTATTATTTCTGAAAAATGATTTTAAAATAATTGATACAGTATCAAATGAAATAAAGAAATAATTTGATTATTTTTTCTAAAACATTTTAAATAAAATATTTCTTATAATCATTAGCAGAATTTTAGTCAATGGATCCTTACGCAGTAAAAACATTTGACTAAATATTTACATGCATATTTTTTTAAATAATTAATTAAATAACACAAATAAATAATTTAAATTTTTATTTTTTAATTTAATTTTTTTCTTATATATAGTTATATACGCTCTGTGAAGTACAAGTATCATTAAAAACGTGTCTGGAGTTTTAATTCGAAATTATTCTATTGCTGTACACGTAATTTAATAATTAACAGTGCTAATTCAGTAAGAAATTCAGAATTTTAGTCAATGGAATTTAATTATGGTAACTTTTATCTAATAATTTTTTAACTGTTGCTAATTATTTAAATGAGAATTATGAATTCAGCAACATTATAAGCAATTAATTTATTAAAGTAGCCATCGACATATTAAATTGAAATTCATTCATTTAATAAATGCAAAACACCTTAATTTAATTTCATATTACGCAATGATTTCATAAAGTTCTCACTGACATATTTGTATTTAATATGTTAACATGTATCACAATTTGCAGGATATTAAGAATATAACCATAAATATAACATTAGGTGTGTTATATTTTAAGAATAGTTATTATATTAAACCAAAATATAGGTAATTAATTTATTCTAGTAGTCATTGGTTCATTAAATATATTAAAATTCATTCATTTAATAAATGTAAAACACCTTAATTTTTATACTACACATTTCATAAAGTTCTTATTGACTCAATTGTATCTAATGCGTTGACATACACGACAATTTCTGGATATTAAAGATATAACCATCAATATATTAAATTAGATGTGATACATTTTACGAATATTTATTATATTAAGCTAAAATTTTCATTTCTGTTGGACGACAACGAATTACGAATCTTTCAGGATAGAAAATCGACTGAATTATTTTTAAATTTAACATACTTTTAACGATTATTTTTTAGATGTTTATAATACGGAATATTTCATAAAATACATGTATTTTACGTCACAAATTTCTGTTTTTTTTTTCAATAAAATACAGACTCAAGATTTATTGGGAAAGCCGTACGACTTAACGTTGAACAGCAAATACAATGGGAAAAACAAATAAACGTCACACATTGTGACCTGAATGCCACAGCCATTTTCATAATTACCTGAAGCTGACTGTTTTATGTTCTGTTTATGGGGCTCATGTCGGAACAAATGGCATTAAACATAATTTGCCAGAAAAATGAAATAGGAGGATGCTTTCTTCACTAGTAGTTGTACAGTTGTCTATAGTTGTTGTATAATTGCTATAGACATATATAATTGTTGCATATTTGTCTACTTAATATAATAGACAACTATGCAATTTGGAAAAAAAACGTATGTTTTAGCTTTCCCAATTTTAACCACATATAGATCAAGTGTTTTTTTTAAATACAAATTTGTTTTATGACATTTTTTGTATTAAAATAGAAAATATTCATTGTTACAATTATGATAAATATTATTTGATTTTTTTTCAATAATTTTTAATATCGAAATTTTATTTTCTAATAATATATTTATCAAATCTTTTTTTCTTAAACCCACTTGGAACCCGTGTGGTCTCATGGAAGGAGGAAAAGGTAGGTTCTGTGATGGACAACCCATAAGTAGAAGTTTGACTTGGCTCCATGAAGCTGAAGAAGGAGTGCAGTGCCTTCCGGGAGGACTTTTAGGAAGAACTACCCCTTCCCCCTTCCCATTTGAGTATCGTATGGAGGGAAACCTGGAAAACTCCCACCAGGTAGTCCAACTCATGAGGTAAATGCTAAATGTCACAAGCGCCATCGAGACTCTTCGTTTTTTTTTGAAGCAGTGTCTACAACAAAGCCGTAAGCAGGTTGCACCTCCACCCTAATGCTCACCAGCGGCGCGCGTTACCACTAAGCCACGAGTCGGGCATAAATTTATGATTTATAGAAATCAAATTAAAGCCACGAGTCGATAGAAATAGATTGATGATTATTAAAATTATAATCATCAATCATATTATCGATGATTTATAGAAATAAAATAAATTTAAATCATAATTTTATTCAAAAATGTGTTGTGTTGAAATGTGAAGAACATTGATTTGTAGACATTTTTTTAGGTTCTTTTCCTTCTTTTAAGTTAACTTTTAATATTAATAAATTCTATGACGCTTCGTTAAAACAGAAATTTAAAATAATTTCATATCAAAATACAGAGAACCAGATATACAAATTGTAAAATATATGCACTAATAAATGTAGGAAAAATTACCAAATAGATAAAATATAAAAACATTACTTTCACTGACTGTTAAGTTTATTGATATTTCCTTTGACGACCACGAGTGCAAAGTGTTCTTCAGTGCACGTGTTTGTGACGTTGATTTCCGTACCACACACACGTGAATGGAGCAACACTTTGCATTCATTTAACATTTTTGTAAATTGAAAACAAGAAAATTCACTACAGGAAAATGAGAGCGTGAAACACAGGAGTGCAGATATTTCGAAGAAATATAGATTCTTGAAAAACGGCACCGTAACGAAGAAAACTGAAAAGATGACGATCAAGGAGATGATTAACAACGGAAAGCCAATAAGGAATACATGGCAGATAAAAGCAGATGACACCGGCGGAAAAGAGAGAGGAAATCACTAAAGCATAATGACAAAAATATGAAATATTCCCATAAACTGGACCCCGCCTTCAATTGCAAACTTGCCTGAATTTGTTCTCACAATTTCACATTTTTAATATTTTTCATCCTTTTACATATCCTTTATGTAGTTTTTTTCCCTGTTGACTCTGAATATTATAAACCGCTTTATTTCTGCTCGCTAGACTACTGAATACAAGTCAAAAACTCACCTAGAGATATATTCCGATAGCATGGAGTAGATAGTAAATATTTTGTTTACAGATTATGAGGTATACGACTGAAGAAACATATTTTGACAGTTTAATTTGTTTTATATATTCATTTATATATATATATATATATAATAAAACTGACGTGTGGCATTACATTTTTATGTTCGATTCCTGTACTTAACAAAAACAAAAGTGCTTAGTTTGTGTTGATCAATTTTTTTTTTTACTTATGCTTAAAAATTTCATGATGAATGAATTATTTATCAACAATCATTAAATACGTTTTTGAATTTTAAGATAGTTCACGATTTTGGATATTTGATGTAATATGTAATAAATTTGAAATGCTACATACGAAATATGTAATAAATTTGAAATGATAAATACGAAATATGTACTAAATTTGAAATGATAAATACGAAATATGTAATAAACATTTGTCAGTGATTAAAATTTTGTTTGCTAGCAATACCTTTGTAATAACTAAAGTGTACCGTAAAAATTATTAACCATATGGTTATTATCATACTTAAATTCCGTTCTTAAAATTATTTGTTTAAATGTAAAAAGAAGCGAAATATAATGAAGTTAGGAAACTGCATTCATATAAGCATTTTACTAAAAATATTTTTATTTCTTAATTAGTAATAAATTGCAAACAGTAAAAAGAAGGTTTTTTATATTTAAATGTTTACTTTTTATTAGAACAAAATCATATTCAATATCTCAATTTTTTTTCATAAATATCAAAATTTTTTTAAAAAACTTTTTACTTATTATGAATATTTTTAAAGTTAAATTAAGAAAAATAGGCAACGATTCCATGCATCCTGTTTTAAACAATGAAAGTACATTTACAAAATATATTAAGATAATTTATGAATTATTTGTTTACGTTTTAGTGACAAGTACGTCTGGGCTATCTCAAAATAAATGAATAACAAGTTTAAGCAAGTTCCTACATATTCCTACTTCAGTACTTTTTATATGTTATTTGAAAGCTTCTTAAATTGCATAAAAGCGTATACTTTATTAGTTGATTATATATTAATAAAAATTTAATCCAATATTTTTATGTTGTTTCTGGGTGGAGAATTTGTTTTTATTTATGAAAATATAGCCTATTTGAAATTTTTTTTATTATAAAACTAGTAATAGTAATTATAATTTGTTTTAAAATTTCCATAAACAATTACTTAAAAATAATTAATTACTTCAAAGAAATTAAAATAAAGAAAATTTTTTTTTGACTGTGATAACTGTTTTTTTTTTTTTTTTTATTTAAACATTTTTAAAAATTAATCCAAATAAATCGAATCGATAAATAATTAAAACGACTTAATTTAATTTAATTACTTATTTAACGACTTAAAATATGTAAAAATATTTAAATATAATTAGCTGGGTTGATAAACAGGTAACACATAAAATTTAGATTTCAATGTAAGAACAAAAAGCATAACAGCAATTTCAAAAATTAAAAAACTATAGAATTTTGTGTGATTTTCTTTACTTGAAAAATCCCATTTTCATTTTGAAATAAAATTGTCATTGCTTGCACCAGACGATACTTTAGAACCATTACATTATTTGATGAATTAATTAATTATATAATTATTAGCACGTGAAAGAAATTTAAATAAATATAACATATAAAATAGCTCGTGAAAGAAAGTTAAAATATTACGTATGAAAAAGATCGAGAAAGAAATGTAAAATATTTTGCATAAAAAAAACTCGTGAAAGAAATTTAAAATATTACACATAAAAAAAGCTCGTGAAAGAAATTTAAAATATTACATATAAAAAACTCGTGAAAGAAATTTAAAATATTACATATAAAAAATCGTGAAAGAAATTTAAAATTTACATATAAAAAACTTCTCCTTTAATTTAAATTAAAGATTTCTGTGACATTTAAAAAAAAACTTGAAAGAAATTTAAAATATTACGTATAAAAAATACTCGTGAAAGAAATTAAATAAACCAATAAAATAGGTAGTGAAAGAAATTTAAATAAACCAATAAGAATAGGTTCGTGAAAGAAATTTAAATAAACTAGTAAGAATAGGTCGTGAAAGAAAAATAAACCAATAAGAAACGTTAAAAGGAGTTCAAGAAAACGAAAAATTGATCAATGACACGAAAAATGGGATCAAGGAAACGAATATCCTCGCTACCCAAAACAGCACTCGTTTCTGTGTCTTAAAAAAAAAAAAGACACAATTTTAATTATAATTAATTTTTTTAATTAAAATTTTAACTTTGCTCTGCTTTTACAACGAAAGGACCTCAATTTCCGAAATCATTCTAATTTTGAACTAATTATTTACTTTCCTTGTTGTTGCCAAAACCCAAATACCAAATGCGTAATAATTTCCTTGGCAAACGACCAAACGGAAATTTTCTTTTTTTTTTTTTTTAATTGTTCAGACGATTCAAGCAACCTTCACTCTCCCTCCTCAACTCTCGACCGCCCCTCTGCGGCCTGATTGGATCAATCGATGATCAATGAAAAGAACGTTTTACCAAATTATCGATTGGCAGTGTGTCTGATGTGTATTTTTCTGTCTACTGGATTTTAAAAGATTTACTTCAACTTAAGAAGATAACATGTCGTTCACCTAGTTTTCTTAAATTTGGCAATTATTTTTTTTTTAAAATTTTTATTGCCATATTTCAAGGTCATGGAAGGTATAAAATAGGGTTGGACAATCGCCAATTGTATTTGGCAGGTGCAAAGAACATGTCTGGTAACAATATCAGAAAATCTGAAATAGTCACCTCTTGTAATGATTAATGCTTAAATCTCACGTATCTATCAAAAAAAAAAAAAAAAATATATATATATATATATATATATATACTCTCACATTTATCCAAGAAATAAACAAATTTGTTTAATAATAATACAATTTTTTAAAATAATTTACTTTCTTGTAATTCTAAATTACAAACGATAAAACTCGCAAAATTAAAACAATCTTTTTGAAAAAGTAAGGGTAAGTAATACAAAATAGTGTAAATTGCAAAATATAATATTAACATGTTATCAAACTACTGCAATGAATGAATCCTGATTTATTAAAACTATCACTTAAAATATTTATAATATTTTCTTTTAAAACAAAATATGAAATTTTGATTGATAAAATTTATATAATTATGTATATCGAATTTTCATTTAATTATATTGCTTTTTTTTATAAAAAGTTATTTTTTAAAAAAATTATTAATATTTATTAAAATCATAATGTTAATGAAAATCATTGAGATATGAAATAGAAAAAATATCAGTTTTAATTACTTAAATATAAAGAAAGGTATTTTGCTAAATAAAGTTATTTTCTTCAATTTAAGAAGATAGCATTGTCGTTCACAAGTTTTCTTAAATTTGTCAATTATTTTTTAAATTTTTGTTGCTGTATTTCAAAGTCAGGAAAGGTATAAAAGTATGGTTGGACAATGGCCAATTGTATTTGGCAGGTGAAAAAAAAGAACATGTCTGGAAATAATATGAGAAAAATCTGAAATAATCACCTTTTGTAATGATTAATGCTTCGAGCTCACGTATCTATTTAAGATAAAAAAAAAAAAATCACAAATTTGTTCAAGAAATTTTCCAATAATAATATATTTTTAAAATTATTTAATTTATATAATTCTAAATTACAGCAGATAAAACTCGAAAAATTTAAATAATCCTTTCGAGAAAGTAAGGTGAAATCGTTAAATTAACTAAATATAAAAAGATTTTTACAAGAAATTCATTCAAAAGTGCTAAAATTTAGTAAAATATACGATAGTGTAAATTGCAAAATGTAATATTAATATGTTATATCGATATAACTACTGCAATGATTGAATTCTGTTTTATGAATTCTATCACTTAAAAGTATTTTTTTTATGTTTCCTTTTATACAATATATGAACCTTAATTTTGATTGTTAAAATTTATATAATTATGTATATCGAATTCTTCATTTAATTATATTTATTTTTTATGAAAAACGTTACTTTTTTAAAAAAAAAAAAATATTAATATTCATTAAAATCATTGTGATATGAAATAGAAAAAAAAAGAAAACAGTTTTAATTACTTAAATATAAAGAAAGGTATGAACTAATATTTTATTTATCTTCGTATTATTTAGAGGAAAAAGTTGTAGAACACGTAGAAACATTAGTACACGTAAAGAACGTTAAATATTTAAATTTAATATAAATATAAAAGTAGTGTAAACTGCAACTTGTTATCAAACTAATGCAATGATTGAATTCTGATTTACGAATTCTATCATTTAAAGTATTTATAATGTTTCTTTAATACGAAATATAAACCTTAATTTTGATTGTTAAAATTTATATAATTATTTATATCGGATTTTTCACTTAATTATATTGATTTGTTTTATAAAAAACGTTATTTTTTTTAAATTATTAATATTTATTAAAATCATTATGTTAATTAATATGTTTTAAATTAAATAAACAGAAACTAAGAACTATTATTTTATTTACGTTTGAATTATTTTGAGGAAAAGTTATAGAACACATAGAGCACGTTAAATATTAAAATTTAATATAAATATAAGTTATTGTAACTTGCACAATATAATATTTATTTGTTATCAAACTACTACTACAATGATTGAGCTTGGATTTACGAATTGAATCACTTAAAGTATTTATAATGTTTCCTTTAATAAAAATATGAAATTTTGATTGTTAAAATTTATATAATTATGTATATCGAATTTTTCATTTAATTATATTGATTGTTTTATGAAAATGGTTATTTTTAAAAAGAATTATTAATATTTATTAAAATCATTATGTTAATGAAAATGGTTGCGATATGAAATAGAAAAAATATCAACTTTAATTACTTCAATATAAAAGAAAGTATGAATTATTATTCTATTTACCTTCGAATTATTTACAGGAAAAAGTTATAGAGCACGTACAAGATATGTGTCAATTATATTATATCGTTATCAATTATATTATATCAATTATATTATATAGTTATCAATTATATTATATCGATATCAATTATATTACATCGATATTATCAATTAGAACACAAACAACAGAAAATTTTCGATTCAGACATTCTAAGTTATTTTTATAATCAAAAATCCATTTTAAGAAATAATTATAAAAATTATACCAGTAAAAAAATAATACTTAGATAAATAAAAAGTAAAGAATGATAAAAAAAATTCTGAAGAAATTCTGATTCTTGTAAACATATTGCAACGAATTACTGCAAAAACGAAGCAATGTTTGTAAACAAGAGAAGTATTGCCAGCGAAACGTTTGACCTTGACAAAAGAATGCTGGTTTGACCTATTAATGAGAAGAAGCATTTGACAGATTAAGCATCTCGTTTCCTTCTTCAAATCGCAAGCGTTTTATCAAGAGGAAAATAATATATAAATCAGCTCTACCAATTAAGCGCTATTACATTTATTTTTACTATTTTTTTTATTAACTTCCCAAAAAATATTGCAACTATATGCATATTACACAGAAATGACTCGTACTTTTCTTATTTGATGAATTTAAAATTTAATTATTTTTCTAAAAATTAATATTTATTTTTGATGGAAAACCCTGTTATCCCTTAAATCAAAAATCAAAATTTCTAAAATCAGAAAATCCTCAAAATCAAAAGCTGAATAAAATTTGAGTAAATATAGTGATTTGGGAGATAGCTCAAAATTCCTTTAAACAAAAAGATGTTATATTTTTTCATTTGTAAGTTAATTATAAAAAGGTAACACTTTTTAATTTGGATAAGAAGATTTTTAACTCGGAATATGTTTGTTAGATAGGGTGTTGTATTTTCATATTTATGTAACTTAAGCTGAGCATGCTCCCTGATAGCCAATTGGCTAGCACTCTGGCCTTTGGTACCACAGTCTTCAGGTTCGTATCCTGTCATGGCTGTTTGGCCTGGTTACATGGATGTTTGTTAGTGGTTCGGAATACAAGTTAAACTGTAGGTCCCGGTCTAATTAGCATAAAATGTAAAAAATGACAGTAGAGCGAAAAACCAAACCAAATCAGAAAAGTGCAATGGAATATCATGAACCGGAAATCTACATAATGCAGCTTATTATGAGAAGTTTTCGTAAAAGAAACTACTTCTATAAAGATCATCGGCAAAGTCGATAATTTTGGTGACATTTTTAATTTTTAGAGAGAATACGTGACTTGGTATTTTAAGATGTCACGATTTTTTGGAAGGTGTCCCATAAGAAAACATGCTTTATGCTTTAACATTTCAAATAATTTGTAAATAGTGGTAACTACCGGAATAGGACATTAGCAGTTAGTTCAAAGGTTTGTTGTTGGACAGTTTTTTTCATCGAAGTAGTCCCCCTTGGGAAAACATTTAGAATATTTTTAAACATTTAGATCGGTATATCATTTGCATCCAATATACAACTTCTGGTTTGAACTTTTTTTTATGTAAAATCCTCAACTAGATAGGGAAAAAACTTTGTTTTATTGCTAATTGAGCATGCTTAAAATATCGAATCCACAAGTTGTTTAATTAATATACAACTTCTGGCTTGAACTTTGTAAAATCCTCAACTTCTATGGCGGTCAGATATGGAAAAATCTTTCTTTTGTTGCTAGCATTGAACATACGTAAGATATCTTTCAGAAACTTAAACAATTCACGATTTTTTAGAAGACGCTCCGTAGAAAAACATATTTCATATTTTATCAATTTAAACAATTTGTAAACAGCGACAACTAGCGGAATCGGACATTTGCAGTTAGTTCAAAGGTTTGTTGTTGAACAGTCTTTTTTTTTTTTTTTTTCAAAATAGACCACTTGGGAAAATATTTAGATCGACATATCATTTATCCAAACGTTTTTATTAACTTAAGTAATATACAAGCTCTGGTTTAAATTATACAAAGCTGTAGAAAAGAAGAAAAGATATTACTATGACAACAAGGAGAGAACTGTAGTTAGACTTTCCTGAATACTTTCCAAAAGCCTGAAATCGATACCTAGTTCAGGAAATGATATTCCGTGACACTCCAGTGGCTTCCATTTCCACCCACTGCCACCGCTCATCAAATGACAATGTAAACAATGGACAGTGGTATCCCATGACAACTTCTTGTTACTTTTTGATGCGTGCGAGCGCTGTCCCATTACAAACAAATTAAAATGCTTCTGCTCGTTGATCTGGGTTAGATAAGGTTAACTGAAGTAGCTGCTTGTTAATCTAAGCTTCATCAGGCTAAATGAAGTTGCTGCTAGTATTAGATTATAATCTTATACTAAACACTTAATATACATTAACTGATTCTGTAATACTGTATATTTGATTTATTATATGAACATTTTAAACAACAATGATTACATGTATGTTCAACTTTTTTATTTTATTCACTTTAATCTAATTGAATAAAGAAAAGTTATATAAAAACTATAAAATTCTGTAGAATTACTGCTCAACAATGTAAGAAAAAAATTGTCACATATTAGCTTCGGTAATACTGTATATTTGATTTATTATTTATTTTAAACAACAATGATATATATGTTTTTATTTTATTCACTTTAATCTGAATAATAAAAGAAAAGTTATATAAAAACTGATATAAAATTCTGCAGAATTACTGCTCAACAATGTAAGAAAAAATTGTCACATATTAGCTTCGGTAATATTATTTGATTTATTATATGAAATTTTAAACAACAATGATATATATGTATATGTTCAACTTTTATTTTATTCACTTTAATCTAATTGAATAAAGAAAAGTTATATAAAAACTGATATAATATTCTGCAGAATTACTGCTCAACAATGTAAGAAAAAAATTGTCACATATTAGTTCGGTAATATACTGTATATTTGATTTATTATATGAACATTTTAACAACAATGATATCTATGTATATAATTCAACTTTTATTTTATTCACTTTAATCTAATTGAATAAAGAAAAAGTTATATAAAAACTGATATAATATTCTGCAGAATTACTGCTCAACCATGTAAGAAAAATTGTCACATATTAGCTTCGGTAATACTGTATATTTGATTTATTATATGAACATTTTAAACAACAATGATATATATGTATATGTTCAACTTTTATTTTATTCACTTTAATATAATTGAATAAAGAAAAGTTATATAAAAAAACTGATATAATATTCTTTACTGCTCAACAACGTAAGAAAAATTGTCACATATTAGCTTCAGTAATATCTTATATTATAAAATAGCATTTTGTATTGTAAATATTGCGTTTTTAAAAACGTACAGGTCAAAATTCTCTCTCCTTTTTTTATGTAAATGTAAGTCAAAGCATATATGTTCTTTTAATACATGTGACCTTAAATGTCTTTCATTTACTGAACATCTTGCATGTATACTTTTTTTTTCTTTGAAACCCTCTATGAACAGTTGATTTTATATAGCAGTTTTCCAGTGTCAGAGAAGATCTAATATTGGCACGAGAAGATCTGAAATGGGTTTGTCTGAAATAGGTTGAACAGAAGTTTTGCATCTTCTTTAGTTAGCTTTCCAAATAGTTGTCATCGGAGGCATTTGTAGCCATATTTCATTTACTAGAAGCTAATTCTATTCTTATGAATTATTTATACAAATCTTGAAATATAGTAGAGTTCATATATAACAATTTAACAACGTGGCCTGGTTCTATTTGCCCAATGGTACGTCTTCGTAATTCTTCAGATAATTCGCATCAAATACTCAAATGTAACATATGGCTATCTCAAAATTTTGTTACTCAATTTCTACTAGCAGAAATTAAAATGCTTTTGAGGCCTGTTTTCGGTCACTAATCCGATGACGTTAAACGATAAAAGCTTAATTTGCATGTCATATGCAAATTAATTTTGATGTAGCATTAAATCTGCATGAAAAAATCAATTAAGACGCACTATTATCTTTTATGTTTTATTTTTATGAAAATTTTTTACTTTAGCATTTTAAACGCCTTTTATCATACTTTTGATTATCAAAGAAATAAAGTTCATATATTTTAATAATAAATTTATATCTGTTAATTTTATTCGATAACAGTTTTAGAACAAGATATAGGAATATGACATACGTTTACAATGTCATAATTCTGCATGTTAACAATAGGAATATGGTATATGTTTACAATGTCATAATTCTGTATGTTTACAACAGGAATATGACATTTTGCAAATGCCATAATTCTGTATATTTACAATAGGAATATGATATACGAGTACCTTTATAATATCATAATTCCGTATGTTTACAATATGAATATGACATTTTACAATGACATAATTCTGTATGTTTACAATAAGAATATAACATTTTACAATGCCATAATTTTGTATGTTTACAACAGGAATATGTTTACAATGCCATATTTCTGTATGTTTACAACAGGAATATGACATATGTTTACAATATCATATTTCTATATGTTTACAACTATTGAAACAAATTTTTAACATTTTATGTAAAAATGTTGCAAGCTTATCCCTGTTATTAACTATAAATTCTTTTGGAAATTATCGGTATTAGTATTTAATTATATTTACAATTACTGATATAAATTATTTAATTAAACAATTACAAGTTATTAAGTCAAAATATTTTTAAATACATAAATATTTAGACTTTTAAAAATATTTATTTCTATTGAAAAGAAAAATATATTTTTAAATATTTTAATAGACTAAAAATATCACTGATTTAAATCAATTAAAACAATTCTAATGATACTAAATCTGCAATAGGTTAACAAAATCAAATACACAGCGATTTTGTTTTAATAAAACAACACTTAACTTAATTAATAAAGAAGGTTTGTTGTTTGAAATTAAATTTCATAAAATAATATTTTTTACATAAATCTTAAGACTTTAAAAATATTTAATTATTTATTTCCATTTAAAAGAAATATTTTAAAATATTTTAATAGTTTTAAAAAGTCGCTGCTTTAAATCAGTAAGAACAATTCTGATGGCACTAACTATGCAATAGGTTAACAAAATCAAATACACAGCGATTGTGTTTAATAAAACATTACCTAACTTAATTAATAAAGAAGGATTGTTATTCAATTAAATCTCGTAAAATAATATTTTTTTACATAAATCTTAAAACTTTTAAAAATATTTAATTATTTATTTCCATTAAAAACAAAGAGATATTTTTAAGTACTTTAATAGTCTTAAAAAAATCGTAGATTTAAATCAATTTAAACAATTCTGATGACACAAACTAAGCAATTATTAACAGCATCAAATACACAGCGTTAGTGTTTAATAAACCAGCACTTAACTTAATTAATAAAGGAGGATTGTTATTTCAAATTAAATTTCATATAATAATATAGTTTCAAATAACACACAAAAAGTGTTTACAAAGTGATCAGCGTTCAAAATTAAAAAGTACTGCACCAAATGTAACAGGCAACTAGGATTTCAAGTAATCTAATTTTTAACTCAAGAGACACCAGTTCTTGGAGTACTCAAAGTTACCACCTGATACGTCTTCTTTTTTTACCATATTGGATGGGTGAGTTACATAAACATCATAAGAGATCTCTTCAAAGTGTGTCAACAATGTTATCTAAAAGATGAAACGGAAGATAGTGGGTATTCCTCAATTTCATTTGGATATGATTCAGGTTTTCTCCTTTTATGAAAGATTTTTTTTGATACTGTAATTTCCTGTTATTTTTGTATTTTTACTTTAAAAAAAATTATATTAATTCTAAGTTATTGTTTAAAAATTTCGCTTATTTTTCCATTTTCTAAGATAATAGTTAAAAATGAAATGTTAAAAAAGTAATTTTTTTGAAAATTTTTAATTTAATCTACTGGCCGATATGCATGCTATCCGTAAAATTTGGAATTTAATTCAAGAATAAAACACATAATAGGAATTTTAAACAAACGAAAAAAAAAGTATCAATAAATCATCATCAATAAATTATGCTCATCAGTTATCGTTTAAAACTGATTAAATAACAAAAATAATTTCTAAACGATTTGGATAAAAAAACGTGTAAGAAATTTAATTAAAAAACTAAGAGAAAGAAATTTAATTAAAAAAAAGGTAGTGGAAGATATTAAAAAAAACTTTCCGAAAATTTAAAAAAAAGATTTTATAAAAAAACCACATGAAAGAAATTTAAAAAAAAAAAAATTTAAATAAACCAATAAGACAAGATCATGAAAGAAATTTAAACCAATGAGAAACGTTGAAGTTAGTCAAAGAAACGAATAACCGCTTTACCCTAAACAATAATCATAATTTTAAAGGGCAACAAGTACAAATTGAGTAAAAAAATCTTTGATAATTCACTAAGTAATCAATTATTTTTTAATCGTCCTGATATGTATACTTCAGAAGATTAATACTTGTCGGAGCTTCTTATCGGTAAAAGTTTGAATTATGGCCTTTTATTTAACTTAAAAATTCCACATCCTGATAAGGATAATCCATGATATATCCGATCTAGCATTGCTATTTAATTCCGTGCAGACTAGGTGTACCCTAACTTTCATCAAGTTTTTAAATCCAGTGCTGAAATTCCTGCATATTAATAAGGGAAATAAAGCGAGAAACTTACGAAATACAGATGGATGCCGGAAGGTAGCCATATTTTTACGATAGGAGGCAAAATGGAACTCTACTTGGGGGAGGGGAGGGGGAGGTAGAGTTCCATCCAATTTACCCCTTGGATAAAAGATCAAGGAATGAAATAAAAAATAATTAAAAGTGCTTTCTGGAAACCTGCTTGTTTGTATTTCCATGAAATATATATACTTTTTTATTTGTTTTCATCTTGATTTTTTTTACTTATTTTTACACTTTTTTATGTTTGTTTCTTTTCAACTTTCCCAATTTTGGAAAGACACATGTTTATTTTTTAATTGTTTTTGGCAAAAAATTTTAAATATTTTATATTAGCTTATATATTATAAGCTAATGTTTTTATAATTTATACATTCATTTATTACTTTATATTTTAAACATTATATATATATATATATATATATAACTCTTATATATATAGTTAGTTAGTTATATATATATATAACTTCGTCGGCATAACAGCTCCATGGTGGGCCAAGGCCTTCTGTATACTAGGCAGATTTCGAGACAGGAGATTATGTTTTCTTTTACGGGATAGACTTGTCAAACCTATGCCCAACACTTTTTACAGTCTTATTAGACCGGGACCTACGGCTTAAATTGTATTACCGAACCACTACAAACGTCCCATGATAACGCCGGGACCCGAAACCGAAACCTGTGGCACCAAGCATCAGAGTGCTAGTCACTCGTCGCTCAGGCTCCATATATATATATATATATATATATATATATTACTAAAATAAAATAAATTATAATAACAGACAATTAAAATGTACTTTTTGCAACTCAGAAATAGAAAATTCAACTCAACATTGGTATTATTTATATAATATGTTCTTATTTATGTAATTTTTAGTAATGAGTCTTGCAGAAAATAGTACCGAAATCTAAATTAAACAAATCAGGAAAAAAAAAAAAGAAATTTTCAAACAAATTTTGTTTTTGAATACAAATATTTTCATTTGAAGTCATTTGCTACTGTAATGTCAGATTTAGTTTTTTCCTGGGTTCAATGCGGGAGGGTTTCTCCATTTTCGCAATCCCAACAGGACTTTACAGTCAATGAATTTATCGTGCTTATCATCCTCATTGGCTCAGAAACTTTATGTAAATCAGGTGTTAACTATATCTTCCTGCCACTATTAAATTAAATTATTTTTTCCATAAATAATTACACAGAATATAAAAAATTATGGGAAAATGCAAACGTTGAGGAGAAATATTTGAAATTGTTGAAGAGATTGAAGAGCAATAAAGATAATTTGTTGTTGAAGAGGAATATTTAAATGAACAATACTAAAAAGTTGAGTTTTATAGTAAATAAAGTAAAACACATTAGGATGTAAATAATAAATCTTATTTTTATCGAATCGATGCATTTTGTAAAAGCTCCAGGTTCTTTTGGGTTGATGTAAAAATGACGGTTTGAATTATAAATGATTTATGAATATTTAAGGAATTTTGAAAGCTTTTCAGTGATCTTATTATTTTTCCTGTGACAAGATAAAACACAAGCACGTTACACAAAATTCTATAAGAATGATTTTTTTATCAGTTCGCAAAAAGTGCAACTAAAAGGGAAAAAATTATAAGAATGCTATACATTCTTTAAAAATAATTCCATAAATATGTTACTTCAGTTAATTATCGAAGTTTCCACTTTTTAAATTGTTTGTTGAAATTATTCAATACTTCAAATGGTTAAGTAACCTTCTTCTTAATAAAGGCCCCCTACACATCTATTATAAGATCAATAATGGAATTTGGAAAAGTGACCCAAAGATCAATAATGGAAGTGACCCTCTTGTTAACCAACCATTAACTTAAGATCAATAATGGAATGTGATCATCTTTTTTTCTTCTTCAGTAGAGAAGCTAAATAAGGTACCGGCTAAGACAGCAAAGATAATTATGTCTGATATAGTCTCCTTCACCAACAACTTAAGAATATAAGATAATTATGGCTTATACTTATTGGAGCAAGAAGACAAATGCTAAGTTTAATTTATAAACAGTGTTCAAAGCTTTGATGAGCAACATATATCCCACAAAACTTTCACAAACTGGAATAGTAAGTCAAGGTTAAAAGATCGTGTACCACATTGTTTGGTAGGGCTATAAGAGAAAGAATCCACCAAATGTCGAAGCACTCAAAATTACTAAGGAACTTCCACTCCATTCAGGACAATGCCTGAAAACACCGCAATTGTCCTTGTTCTTATTGAACACTGCTCCAAGAGAGGCCCAATGGCAAAATTAAAGGAACCAATGGCGAATCAAAACAATAAATTCTCGTTCATCACACAATAACATCACTACCTACACTGATGGTACAGTCTCCTCCACCAACAACTTAAGAATACAAGATAATTACGGCTTATATTTGTTTGTTGTATGCAAGAAGACAAATGCTAATAGTTAAATTTACAAACAGTGTCCAAAGTCTTCATAAGCAGCATGTATCCCAACAAACTTTCACAAGCTGGAATCGTAAGTGAGTTTAAAGAAATATTCTCCACTATTGATTGATGGGAAAATAAGTGAAAGAATCCACCTAATACTCGAAGCACTCAAAATTACTAAGGAACCTTCATTCTATAGGGCAGTGCCTGAAAACATCACAATAGTCCTTCATCTTATTGAACACTGCTCCAACACAGACCCAATGGCAAAATTAAAGGAATTAGGAATCAAAACAATAAATTGTATTTCATCACACAATCACATCACTGCCTACACTGATGGATAATTAGACAAAGTTTTGTAACGAATGTGTCGGAGCTGTTTTGCTGCTAACCCACGGACAAAGAATGGAAATTGCTGCCTGCGCTGAAATTTCACAGGATAACTGTTGGTCATTTAAAAGGCACTTGAAGCTCTAAGTCTACCTCCATCACAACAAATGGATGGAATAAATACTATCTTCACTGATTCAAGGTCTGCCCTACAGGCTCTTAATAAAGGTTTTTAAGTATGATTTTTAACATTATATCTGCAGCCAATCCACTGCTTGCACAGAAAGTGTATGTTGCAATGGATCCCAACTCGTGTGGATTTGGAATTTAATGAATTTCAGAATCTTTGGCGATGAATGCCAGAAGTCTGGATCAGACTGCCATTCCTACTTCCTTTGCAGAGGCAAATGACCTGGAAAAGCCAAAACTTATAATTCCTTCTAAAATCAAAACTAAATACCAAATTGCAGACTTAATGTCGACTGAAAAACATCTACTAATCTCACAAGATTAAAGATGAAGCAACACAAAAATATAAAAATGTCTGCCGATGACGTTAAAAAATACCAAAAAATGGGGCAACTGCCTGATGTCGAGCTTACTCCTCGTCGTCATGTCTTGAATTGCCCAGCTGTTGCAGCCGCCATGCAATGTCTGGATGATCTCTTGGAAGAGAATTTATACTCCGAGATGGCAATCAACATAGCCAATATTATTCGGGAGCACCACGATATTTGACTTTTTTGTATTCTTCTGGGGATACAACAACAACAACAATACAACCTTCTTATGAAATTCTAGACAATTTACTCGATCATGTTCAATGTTCATTATAAATATATAATCCGACGTTCAACAAATAGATGTGAAAAAAAATATCTGCGGGCCATGTGTTCCACTGATGTAATTATGAACAGCACACCAACGTGAGTAAAAATGTCTTCCAAGACGACTTTTAAGAATAACTTGCCATATTTCTGTAAAAATCTAACCAGGCATACACACATCGAGAATCCTAGTTTCTGAAAGAAGTGACCGCAACTACACAACTCAGGCCAATCAGGCATGTTCATTATAATAAACATATTATTCCACATAATTATGTCTAATAATTTTACGATCATTACATAATTAATTAAATTAGTCAATTTAAAGAGAACACATTAAATAGTAAAACTATTTTACATAGCAAGTTATTCTATTATTTATAGGAAAAAGAATATAATCAGCAAAATGTTTTACTGTAATGTTTATCGAATAAGACATGAGACTTATTAACATTCTTTATCATAACGATTTCTATTTAAAGAATAATTTACTATAGTATGCATAAAAATATAAAAATGACTTCTTTTTCAATTCCTTCTAATAGCTCACACTCTCCTTATATATATCTTGTTCAAATTTTCAATCGTTAATAAAATACTTTTTATTCATCCATTCAAGTTCAAATACATTTTTTTTAACTCGTAGTGGATGTCACTGGATGTTAATACAGTTTTTTCAAATATTAATTCATTCATTAAATTTAATTAATTAATTTTAGGTTTTTTTTAGATTTAAGTTGCATATATCTACCAATAGATGGCGCCAGATAAACTTTAAAAAAAAAAATGAATGAAAATTATTTGTAAAGGACTTTTCTGCAACGTAGTGAAAATTAAAATAGGAATTGACTTTAAAAAATTTTTTTATGTTACTTATTTAATTTCTTTTACATGTTTCTCAATTTATTCTCTGTTTAGATTCCTAATTAATTTCGAGATTAATGAAGTAATATTAAGTAGGAAAACAAAAATTTTTATCAGAAATATACTCTTAATTGAAAAAAGATTACGATCAACATCTATGAGTTTGGGTTTTTTTTTCCTCTTTGGCGAAAACCATTAATTTCTTCTGAATGCTCCTTTCTTCAATATATATAATATATCAACACATGTATGTTATAATCAAGTCTTTTGAAATTATTTATAGGTCCACTTAAAAACTCACAATTCACACACTTAAGAAATAATATGCACAAACAAAATCTTGATTATTAATTAAACTCATCATCATAAGACTGATTTTATAACATCATATTGTTCTTTATCTGTAATAAAAACCGACAATGATTTAATTTATTATAGTTGGTGTTTTTATTTTCAAGGGATTGCGACAAATATACAGAAGACCATATTAAGTTTGACGATCCATACGATTTGTAATATTAGGAATTTTTGCAATCTTAGTGAAATATTAGTGAATAAAAAAATTCTTTCAATTCGATTTAATGAAAAAAAAAAAAAAAAAAACAGCTTCATATCGATAGCTGCCATTTTTTTCTAGAAATTCTGACATTTAGACTGAATGCTATGCTGAACTAAAATATCATCATTATTGGTGTACCCTTTTGTCATCTAGTAGGATGTTGTTTAAGATGATAAAGAATTTTCTGATGTTCAACAAATTATGTAATTATTAAATTAGATTATTATTATTATTTGAATTATTATTATTATTGTTATTATCGAATTATTATTTTTATAATTATCGAATTATAAATTAGATTATTATTTGAATTATTATTATTATTGTTATTATCGAATTATTATTATTAATGTTATTATCGAATTATTATTATTAATGTTATTATCGAATTATTATTATAATTATCGAATTATTATTATTATAATTATCGACTTATTATTATTATTATCTAATTATCAAATTATTGCATATCATAAATTAGTTCACAACATTTTCACATCTTGTAGGGTGTTGTTCAAGATGATAATTAATATTTTGTTGTTCAACAAATTAATAGTATTAACTTTCATATAATTCACTATTATCATCGATACTGTTTGAAATATTAAAAACAATATTTGGATTACATATTTAGCTGAAATATTTGGCATTTATTTCAGTACACTGCATCAATATTTCTCGGCAGACAATTTTTGTAAATTAGTATCAACAACGCAATTACAATCACCACAATTTCGATATTTTTGTAATTACAAAATGTCATAAAATTCTGCTATAGAAGATTATAATTTTCTGTAATTATCTTCAGACTTAATCAAAATGAATTTAATTAAATATTATGTGGATAACTAGAATTTCACTATTTAATTAAAGCTGGCGTATTATGGGGTTTACAATTAATTAGGAATGATAGTGATTTGATGTCAAATGTGATTTTAATGGCAAATGAATATACTTTGCAAAAACATCATCAAATTATGTTTGCAACTATTAAAATACTGTAGTGTACAGGTTGAGTAACTAGATTAACTGGGTGGAGTTGGGTTGCGCTACTTGTAACACGGGTTGGAGAATTCGCAGCTTTATTTACACATGCAAAAACACCACACACATACAATTAGAGACACATAATCTTTAACACATTTAAAGACAGGTAATTATAAATTCTTGAAGAACTCCACTTCTCAGCTGAAAACCTGAAACTCGGTTACGCTCAGGGTATACAGGTACGCGCAACTATGGGAATTCGGGTGCTCGGAATTCGGATACCGGGATTCGAACTTGAAAGCTGTGGTACCGAGTGCCAGAGGACTAGCTAATCTGCCATCAGGCCCGGAAGGCCTATTATGTAAAAATATCAATGTTGAATTGAATTTCTATTTCTACTCGGCTATCAGGCCCCCAATCCACGTTAAACTGTAGGTCCTGGTCGAATTACCCAAAGTGTACAAAAATGACACTATAGCGACAAATCAAACTATTGTACGGGTGATAGTCTGTAGGCCAACTGACTATTTCTCCTAAATGCAACAGGGGGTGCTCTTGTCAGTGGGTAGGAGTAATCATGGTTACAATATTTAATTTTAATAACTGCAAACTAATGTATTGCTATTTATTTTTTTTTTTTATTCTTCAATTTTTGTTTATTTATTATTTTTTTTATTTTATTTATTTGCATTTATCTTGAACAAAAATCTGGTTTTAACAAAATGATATAAATAAATGTAAAAAATGTTATGGATGTTAATATTTCGTTTTGTCAATTAGATTAAATATTTTTGTAAATAATGAATCAAAAAAGTTTAAAGGGAAAATAAAAGAAAATTTCGCCTGTCTATATTATGCAACAATTATATGCCCAATAAATGAATCAAACATGAATTTAGCCTTTATTTTTATTATTATCTTACTGGGTTATGCTCCAATAAAAAAAGAGACGTAAATATCCGATTCATAATAACTGAACTGAATCCTGCATAAGATGACAGATTTTATTATTATCTTGAAAATCTTTATTTTTGAATGTATTTTTAGTTCTGAATGCTTAAAAACCAATAAAAAAGGCGTATTTACGTAAATAATAGTTCAAACATTCTTATCTTTGATTCATAATAACTGTTTGAACTGAATATAAAAATCATTTTTCTGAATGCGGTTTTTAAATTTAAAATTTCTTAAAAATCGATTCAAGAAGGATATTTTTTATTATAATTGTATAATAATATTAACAAAAATGACAATTATTTAATAAAGTGTTTTATAAATTTACATTTATTTGATTTAATTTTTATAGAATAAATATTTTTAATATTCGTATAAAGAATTACATAACATACATATAAACAGCTTAAGTGATTTTTTATAAAAAAAAATAAACAAACAAAAAGGCATATCACCGTGCCTGATAATGTAATAGTTCAAACATTCTTATCTTTGGATGGTTATGACAATAGATACTAAAAATAACTAAAATCGTTTGATCTCAAAATAATGAAAAATTAGATATACTTTTTCAGTCTTTATATACTTTTAAGTCAAATTCAATATTGATTTTATTGAATAGACTTTGGAAAGCAATAGTATATCATATTGAAATAGAGATCACTTGAAGTGCATATTGTAAAAATATGCTTGGAAGAATTTTTCATTTTTATCAAATAAAATTTGAATTTATAATTTTTTTTTATCAGTAAAATCAAACAAATTTTAAATAAATAAGCACACTGAGATAACAAAAGATTGTTCTGAACATTTATTAATAAAAAAAAAGTTTATTACTTATCTTTGCAATATAATCTAGGATATCATTATAATTACATAGATGCATTTATAATGACAAATGCAACTATTTGATATATTTTTAAGTTGTTGTTGTCGTATCCCACATGGAAGGAGGAAAATGTGGCAGCTATTGTTGTGATAGAGCAACCGTAGGTAGAAGTCTGACTTGGCTCCGTGACGCTGAAGAAAAAGAACAGTACCTTCCGGGAGGACGTGTAGGGAGAACTACCCCGCATTTGCGTATCATATGAGAGAAAACCCGGAAACCACCCACCAGGTAGTCCCTCTGACTAGTCAAGGTGCTGAACATCCCAAACGCCATCGAGTCTCCTGGTCATTTTGAAACAGTGTCTACAACAAAGTCGCCAGCGTATTGAACCTACAGTCCTAATTCTCACCTCAGTGCGCGTTCACTGAGAATCGAATCGTTCATATATTTTTGATGTTATACACAAGAAAAAAATATTTATCTCTTTTCAATTTAACAAAAATTATGTGTTTACACTATTATTGAGAGACATGTGTAATTTAAATGTTTTTTTTTTTCATCTGAAGTTCTGCAAAAATAAAAATAAAAAAAATTTTTTTTTTCGATGAAGTTTATACAAAGTAGTAAAAAGTAAAAGTACTTTAAAATGATGATTTACAAGAACATAAAACTTAACATCATAATGTATATAATGGGATAAATTTTTCAAACCACAAGATTTTTAGTTCGTTAATAAATATTAGCATATATATTACTCACTGTGATATGGAATAAATATTCTTCATCTTCTTATGAGGGATAAATATATTTTTTCCTTTTTTTAAAAGTATGCATACATTTAAAAAATAAGATAATCAGCAGATTGGAAAATCCTACCGGTGAAAGGTTAAAAGCTATAAATAGTATGTAATTTTAATCTGGAATGTAATCATAAGTGGTTATTATATAAAAGTCAAAAGCCCCTGGGTTAGATTATCTTGATGGTCGTACCCTTGTAACAGAAATTGCCAACAGTTTCAAGGTTTTGTGGAAAGTGCTAATGCTCCATAGAACACTTAACGCTAAATTTGGTAAAACAGCAAGAATTCTAGTAAAAATGTGAGAGTGCAAGTTATTTGAATCAGTTCATTTTAAATCTAGTTAATTAAGTTTTGAATTTTGTAATCATTGTTTTTAGAAATCCTTTTTTTTTTTTTGTATTCAATGTCAATTCATTTTGTGTTTAATAAATAAGAATTAATTATTTTGTGCATAATAAATAAGTAAATTAAGACAAATTTTAAAGTAAGTTTAAAAATTTCCCTTAAAAATTTTTTTTTTTTTTTACAAGAATATTTTTTTTTTTTCTTTATGCTAAAATTTATTTTTCTTTTAAAACGTTTTTTTTTTTCGCTAGCCAATACAGATGAGTTCGCATCTAAATAGCAAAATAGTTTTAAATCCTAAAGGTTAGATGAATACGTAAAATATTTTGTGTATATGTAGATACTAAATTATTATGAAAAACACGTTTTTTTCCTTTCATAAAACAGCAGCAGAATACAGTTAGGAATAATAATAATCATAAGCGGTTTTTGTAGCTTTTTAAAAGATTGTTTTAAAAAATAATATAGTAATATTTTAAACACTAGAAGTTAAAAAAAAAAAAGCAAATTTTACCTTTTGATTGTATAAACAGAGAATTAATATATAAATAAATGTATAGTAAATTAGTGTGAGAAATAAAAATTATCTATTTTGTATATAGTACATTTTTAAAATTAGAAACATTTTGAAGAAAATTTAAAAACTTCTTTTAAATTTTTCTTCTCAGATTTTTTTTTTGTATAAGTTAAATAATTTTTTTTTTTTCTTTTTAAATTTTTTTTTCACTAGCCAATACAGGGAAGTTCTTGTCTGAATAGCAAAATAGTTTTAAATCCTAAATAGTAAATTAACACACAAAAGTTTTTGTGCATGTGTATCTAATAAATTATCATGAAAAACACGTTTTCTTCATAAAACGTTAGCAGAATACAGTTCGGAATAATAATAATAGAAATAATAAGTGTTTTTTTTTTTAATTTGTTAAAAGATTATTTTAAAAAATAATTAAATAATATTTTAAACACTATCAGTTAAAAAAAAAAAAAAAAATTTATCTTTCATGTTTTTGTAAACAGGAAATTAACATATAAATAAATGTATAGTAAATAAGTGTGATAAATAAGAATTATTTATTTTGTATAGAATACATATGTAAAATAAGAAAATTTTTAAACAAAGTTTAAAAACTTCATTAAAATTTTTTCCTTATTAATACATTTTTTTTTTCTGAAAAAAATGTTCTTTTTTAACTTTTTCGCTAGCCAATACAGAGAAGTTCTTGTCTGAATAGCAAAATAGTTTTCAATCCTACATGCTAAATTGAACACGTAAAAAATTTTGTGTATATGTAGATACTAAATTATTATGAAAAACGCGTTTTTTTCTTTCATAATACAGCAGCAGAATACAGTTCGGAATAACAATAATCATAAGGGGTTTTTGAAATTTGTTATAAGATTGTTTTAAAAAATACTTGAAACACTATCAGTTAAAAAAAGAAAAAAAATTTATCTTTCATGTTTTTGTAAACAGGGAATTAACATATAAATAAATGTATAGTAAATTAGTGTCATAAATAAAAATTATCTATTTTGTGTATAATATATATGTAAAAATAAGGAAAACTTTAAAGAAAGTTTAATAACTTCCTTTAATTTTTTTTTTTTTTTTTCTTACTAGAATATTTTTTTTTTCTATATGTTAAAAAAAAATTTCTTTTTTTCAAAACTTTTTTCGCTAACCAATATAGTGGAGTTCCTGTCTAAATAGTAAAATAGTTTTTAGTAACATATTGGTAAATGAAAATGTAAAAGGTTTTTGTGTATGTGTAGCTAATAAATTATCATAAAAGACTTTTTATTTTTAATAAAGCAGCAGCAAAATACAGTTCCGAATAATAATAATAATAATAACAAGCGGTTTTCGAAATTTATTAAGAGATTGTTTAAAAAAAATAATATTTGAAACAAAACGATTCATAATACAGAAGCAGAATACAATTCGGAATTATAATAATAATAATAATAAAAACGGTTTTTTAAGTTTGTTAAAAAATTTCTTAAAAAATAAAATAATATTTGAAACAAAACGATTCATATTATTAATAATAATAATAATAATAATATGCGGTTTTTGAAGTTTGTTAAAAGATTGTTTAAAAAATAATAAAATAATATTTGAGACACTATAAGTTAAAAAAAGAAACTTTTTATTTTTCCTTTTTTTTTTTTGTAAACAAAAATTAACATGAAAATAAATATATAATAATTCAATGTGAAAAAATTATATACTTTGATGTAAACAAATGTGAACATAAGATCTAGAATGTAACATATTTCATTAAAAAAATAATAAAATAATATTTGAAACACTATTAGTTAAAAAAAAAAAAAGGGAAAAATTTATCTTTAATTTTTTTTTTGTAAACAGAGAATTAATATAAATAAATGCATAGTAAATCAGTGGGATAAAATTAAATACTTTGATGCAAACTAATGTTTTTTTTTTTATCTTCAATTCTTTCGTAAACTGAGAATTAACATATAAATAAATGCATAGTAAATCAGTGTGATAAAATTTAATATTTTGATGTAAACAAATGTGGACATATCTAGAATGTAACATATTTCATTAAAATCGCATACATTAAAACACGTAAATTATCTAAAATACATCAAAATGTTCGTAACAATTAAATACATATGGTACAGTAGATAGTATGTTTGGTTAGACAGTATGTAGATATGGAACAAAAAAATTAAACCTACTTAAAAACTGAATCCTAAAACAAATTAATACTAAAGATGAACTAAACAATTTGTGATGTGTAGATATAATTGGATATCAATATAAGATATCTGTTCATTTAGCAGTGACATCTTTTCATTATCTTAAAACACACGTGTCAAAAAATATTTTCCCACAAAATATAAAAAATATTTTCCCTATCTAGCAAAATTGTTCCTTAGCTTAGTATTTAAAAAGGAATTAAGAGTCTTAGACAAAATAATAAATACTTTCAGACGCAGTTTGATTTCTTTTTACTTGATGGTTATTTTTTTGTGTCGCACTCATGGCTTAGTATTATAAGCTGTCAGTCTGAAAGAGGGCGAAAAATCGATTTCTTTAGTGGCGTATGTCAAAATCCGTATTTTGAAATATCAAATGGAGAAAACCTTCACCAGAGCTTAGCGTCATTAGATTCATTGCTTAGTTGAAGTTTTCCGTTTTTCTCCATGTGATACACAAGTGCAGAATTAGTTTCATTTTTAAGTAAACATTATTTTGATTAATGAAATTGTTTTTTATTAAGATAAATTGATTAAAACATTTGATATGACTTTATACTATGTTTGTCTATCGAAAAAAAATTAAAGTGAGAAAATTTGCATTAAAAAAACTAAGTATTAATTTTTTATTAATTTTGCATTTTAAGTGATTAAATTTTTATTAAAAATTTAATTTTTTTTTTTTTTTTTTAATTTTGTCATGGCATTTTTGTATAATGCAGGATACAAATATAAAACACAAATATAACCAATTATGCAAACACAAATATACAATTAAAACATTTGATATGTTTTTATTATGTTTGTCTATCGAAAAAAAAAGTTTAAAGTGTGTAAATTTGCATTACATTAATTTTGCATTTTAAGTAATTAAATTTGTGTTAAAAATTTTTATTGTCACGTTATTTTTGTATGTAAGATATAAATATAAAACACAAATATGTTGTTGCTCGAATGCAGCTGGCAATACAGAGACAGTTAATCTTTATGCCATAAGTAAGGGCTACGCGGCAAAATACAAATATAACCCTTTTTCGATTAATTCCAAATTTAAAAGAAAATCAAATTTGCAAAAATACATAAAAATAGTGCCGCTTATTAAAATAGGCCAATGTTTGTATATTTATTTTTTCGTTACTATTTTTATAAATTAGATACATTTTTTTACAATTACTATAATATGAATAAATCATAAATTATTTATAGATAAAATAATAATACAACCAATAATTTTAAATTATCCAATATGAAATGCATTGTTTCTAATATTCTACATTACACGATAATTTCATCAAAACTAAATAATTAAAAAAAAAAAAATAATAGCATTTAATTTGCAACGAATTTCTCTGTTAAAATTTACAAGTTTTAAACCCCAAACAAAAACCATCAATGTATTTAAAGTTAAAAACGCTCAATTAGTCCACAACAAAATGCAAAAACGTTAATCTACTACGACCTTCACAGCCGATAGCTGAGAGAACTCTGAGAAAGCCGGTATCGACTTACCTCGTCATTGGTCCACATGTTTGTTTTAAAACTGGGATCTATCCAAAAGCATTTCTTCCCTAACGAAGCTCTCTCATCTGAGAGCCCAGGCGATGAAGCTTCCCGGTTTACGTGCGCGCATCTGCGCACCAGCCGTTTTCCCCATCGAAATTCCCCACAGATATTTGTCTCCCTAATTGATTATCTTAACGGTGCTCTCCCCCAAACGCTATTTGTCAACTGATGGAGAGAGAAATAAATGGATGTGTTTTTGAAGTAAATCTTTAGAGAATTAAGCTGTCGACACCACGGTTATTTAATAGATTTTATTTATGAAATGCTGTTTAGGGAGGAGCTTTATATGTTGACAGTTTTTAAACGAAGAATATATTTTTTGACCCGATTTAGTGGGACAATTTTTTTTTTCCATCATATCAGCATTAAGTTATGTATTTATTAAAAAGTTATTTAGTTTTTATTAAAGACTTGCCTTTAAAAATAATCTGTTAAGAAATAATTCATCAAATAATTATTGATGAACAGGCAAAAAACATATAACATGAAGAAAATAATATGCACAAGATTAGGAAAGCGAATATAGCTTTATAATATTGTCAGGCTACATGTTTTGAGCACTTTTGTTTGCATTATTTTTATTTTTGTTAGATTGAAACAATTGTTTTAGTAATGTAATGACGTATTCTTAAGATGTAGATTATACAAATTTCAATTGCAAGTATATATATATATATATATATATAAACTGAATAAATACGAACACCACAATGAATCGATTCATTTTTATATATGATGTTTTAATGAAATGCATTAAACAATTGTTTAATGAAACAATTGTTTAGGGATGCAATGATGTTTCTTAATGATGTAGATTAACAAATTTCAATTGCAAGTATATATATAAACTGAATAAATACGAACACCACAATGAATCGTTCATTTTATATATGATGTTTTAATGAAATGCATTAATTTATATTGAAACAATTGTTTTTATGTGATGTTTTCTTAATGATGTAGATTATACAAATTTCAATTGCAAGTATATATATATATATATATATATACTTGCAATTGAAAATTTGTTTTTAATAACAAGGTTTTAGTGATATAATGATGTTTTCATAATGATGTAGATTATACAAATTTCAATTACAAATATATATATATAAATACAGAATAAATACGAACACCATAATGAATCGATGCATTTTATATATGAGGTTTTAATGAAAAAATTTTTTTAGATTGAAACAATTGTTTTAGTGATGTAATGATGTTTTCTTAATGATGTAGATAAAAAATAATGGTAATCGTTATATTAAACATTGGAACAAATACTCCAGAAGAAAAAATATTGTGTTTTAGAACAAGAACTATTTTTATTGATAACTTTAAAAATATTTTATATATTGATATTTTAATTAGTGATTAATTGATATTTGATAATTGATTAATTGAAATTTGATCATTGATCATTGATCATTGATATTTGATAATTGATAATTGATATCTGATAATTGATATTTGATAATTAATTATTTTTTTAATTTTAATATTGATATTTTAATTTAGTTTTTATGTAGAATAGAAAAGCAAGAAAATAAATTTTTAAAAATAAGTTATTCCTATTATTCTAATTATCTGAATTATTTTTCGAATTATAAATTATAGATATATTAAAAAGCAGATCTCAATTAATATCAATTAGATACCAATGATATAACAAAATATAGATAATGAATTAATATTTATATAAACATTAAAAATACTAATTATTTCTTCTTTCGAACATAATTAGATGACTTCAATTAATAGCTAATTTTAAACGCATCTATCTATTCTATGGAGATAGCTATAACTATAACTGGAGACTTCACTCATTGGCAACTAATAGAAATATTTTTTACCTATTAAAAATTTCTCTTTTTGATTAAAATAATTGTTATACTATTATAAAGAACAAAAATAAGTTTTCTATACTTTTTATAGCAATATAATTCTCATATTTACTGAATCCCCTTTTAATAACTTCCTCAATTAAGAATAAAAAATTAATTAATCACAAGCTAATTGGTATATGTGCCGTCTCGGCGTGATTGTGGAAACTGAATAAAGCGTCACATATTGATATCATGTCGACTGCTAGATGGGTGTTTTCTTCCATAAGACACATAAATAAGGGCAGTCACAGCAAAAAATCCCCTTGGAGGGTGATATTCTCATTTTTTATAGATTTAAATTATTGTTCATTTATGTAATTTCATTTTATTGTAAAAGAAATTGAAGTGTTACATTATTATAACAGTGCTATATTTTGCTTTTAACTTCATTTATTGAAGCAATTACATATCAAGGAAGATTCGTCTAATTTTTTCTACCAAAACTATTAGACATTTTCTAATTCTTAAATTGTTAATTAAATAATTCAGGGCTATTTACAATATCATCAGTACTTCTTTAGTGTTTAATAGATGTAAAAAAATAATCGAGGCAATGTTTCTGAAACAGTACTTCAACTTTGAAAAAGTACTACATATTTTCATCTGAAATAGTACTTCATCTTTGAAAAAGTATTTCATATTTTCATCTGAAATAGTACTTCATCTTTGAAAAAGTACTTCATATTTTCATCTGAAATAGTATTTCATTTTGGAAAAGTAGTTTATATTTTCATCTGAAATAGTACATTTTTTTGGGAGGGGAGAAGTGGGAGAGAACTAAATTAATAATATTATTTAAGAAAATATGCTCTACTTTGAACAAACAAACAAGATGAATTTCAATGAAATGAAATATTATAGTACTTTTCCTACAAAATGCATTAATTAATAAGTATACAGATTTAGATAAATTCTCAAAAAATTAAAATATGTTAAAACATTCCGGGGAAAGTCGTCGTTAATCATTCTCAACAAATAAAAACCGGGAAGCGAATTAACTTAAAATATTCCCCCTGATTGCAAAAAGGGAAAATCAGGGATTTCTTTTTCCCTCTTTTCTCCAATCTTAACTCGCGCAAGCTTCTTTTTTATGACACACCCCACATGAAAGTAAAAGCTTAGGAAACAAAAAAATGCAATTTAAGAAGGGTTGATCAACAATTACTTGACCCCCGTGGATTGAATAACCTTGAGTACCGAGGCATTTTAGGGTGAAAAAGAAATACTTAAGAGAGGGAAAAACTGTTTGGCTCTGATTCCGAAAGGGAATAAAGCCATTAAAGAATCAATTGGGGGAAATTGGGAGGGAAAAGAAGGAGCTGTAATTCATTTTATGGAGTTGGAAGGGAATTGAATCCTTTTTATTATAAGATTTATCTTCTATAAATGTTAACCTACATCAAGTGCCCATCAGATCAATAGCAAGTGCCAAATGGCACTTGGGGAAGTTTAATTGCCAAAAGAGACCTCCTAAATTTTGTTAGGTTTAAATCCGAATAAACTGTATAAAATGCTGATTTAGAAGGTAAAAATATTTTATCTACAGCATATATTATGTTTAAGGAATATAATAAATGCTATAAAACTATAATTACTTACATCAAGTGCCAAATGACATTTGGGAAAATTTAATTGCCAAAGAGATCTCTTAAAATTTGTTAGGTTTAAATCCGAATAAATTGTATAAAATACTGATTTAAAAAAAGTAAATATATTTTAATTACTACTCATATTATTTTTAAGAAATATAATAAATAGTACAAAATTATAATTTTAATAAATTAAAAAATATTTAAATGCCGACATGTATATTAAATTTTAAAAAACTAATCAGCTGAAATTTTGTGTAATTTTGTAATTTTTATTTTTATTGATACTTTTTTCTTTATTTATTATCATATTTTTGTCTGTATGTTTTTCAATTCCGTAATGATATATAACATTTTTTTATACTTTGTTTTAAGGCAAACGAAAAAAACATAATTTATTTAATTACGTGAGGTTTAAATCCGAATAAATTTTATAAAATGCAGAATTAAAAAAAAAAATATTTCAACTATAACAAATATGATTAAGAAATATAATAAATGCTACAAAATTATAATGTTAATAAGTTAAAAAGTATTTTAATCACAATATATATATTAAATTTTTAAAAAACTAGTAAGTTGAAATTTTGTAATTTATTTATTTTTTTATATTTTTATGGATATTTTTATTTCATTTATTTATCATCATTTATTTTTATTCATTTTCGTTTGTTTGTTTTTCAATTCTTATATATATTTTTTGTATACTTTTTTTAAGGCAAATAAAATAAATATAATTTCTTTAGTTTTTCTCCATTCTTTATTTATTAAATTCCACAGAAATTAAATTAAGTATATTTTAAAAATACTAATTTTAAACATTTAATAACAGTATCTTTCCGAATATCAGCCGATTCGTGTATAGATCGCTTTCTTCAAAATATTTACACCAATTTTTAAACCCGTATATAAGTCGAAATGCAAAAATAAAATTCTGTAAAGATCAAACATGTTGCATGAGAGCGGAAACATCGCAAATATTGTAAAACAGGCAAAAAAGGGTGGAATATTTTCAAATCAAATCGCTGTAAAGTAAAACGCCACACACAACATGATAGTTATACGTTTGGTAACCTATCAGAAGATAGCATATTGTTTCTATACATTTATTGTCTTATATATGATCAGAGGTATATGTGATGGACGTATTTTCGTGAAGTTTCAGTTTTAATGTGACAGATGGGAGGGAAGAGACATTCTTATATTGCAAATTTAAAACTACAGGTTTCATTTGCCAAAAACATTTTTCATACTTTCCTGTTAGCCGGGCACAAATTTCGCCAACACCAGATATTTCGTTTTGTTGAACGCGCAACAAACCAGCATTATACATAATTTCGAAAATAAAACAACTCACTTTCATAAAACGAAAAACTCATTTCATTTAAAATTATTTTTTTTATAAACTTAAAAAATTATAAACTAGAGGGGAAAAAGTAGCTCTATTTTGTGATTTATCTCTTGTGGCCTTTTAACGGAAAATTACCAAGGTTTTTCGAGATTAGCGGATCCGTATATAAGCCGACACATTTAATTTAGGTTTAGCAAAAGTTCTTAAGTTCTCTTTACTTACACACGGAAATAAATTATGAAGCCTACATTTTGTAAAATAGATTATGAAGCTTTTCACTTCATACTCGGCTTACACACGGAAATAGATTATGAAGCTTACATTTCGTAAAATAGATTGGTAAGCTTACGTTTTATAAAATAGACTATGAAGCCTTACATTTTGTAAAATAGATTATGGAGCTTTTCACTTCACACTCAGCTTACACACGGAAATAGAGTATGAAGCTTACATTTTGTAAAATAGATTGGTAAGCTTACGTTTTATAAAATAGACTATGAAGCCTTACATTTTGTAAAATAGATTATGGATCTTACATTTTGTAAAACAGATTATGGAGCTTACATTTTGTAGCATAGATTATGAAGTTTTTCACCTCAAATTCGGCTTACACATGGAAATAGATTATGAAGCTTATATTTCGCAAAATTATGAAGCTTATGTTTTGTAAAATTGATTATGAAGCTTTTCACTTCAAACTTGGCTTACACGCGAAATAACTAGATTATGAAACCTTTTACTTCATACTCGTCTTACACACAATAATATTTTTTAAAAGGGAACTTGTTAATTGGTTCTAAAAGAAATATTGTTTGATATAAAATATAATTTAAGGGAAGGATACTAAAAAAATTCTTTATTTATTATTATAATTTGACCAATTCCTATTTTGATCAAGTGCATCCTCCTCTTTTCTTTGTTTTTATTAATGTATTGTCTTTTAAAAAGGAACCGAATTTTATTGATAGAAGATGAAATCGATCCCAGAATATAGAACAAATATCGGAAAGTTATAATTCAAGTTGATATAAAGATTTTCATGAAATGCAAAACTTTCTCAGAATAACAAAGAATTTTTTTACTTTTTTTTATCATAATCTTTTATCTAAACCTTTATATACCTTTTCTTGCCATTTTTTCTTGTAAAGATGCACTTTCATAAATCGAGATAAAGCAGGTACAGGGGAACATCAAAGTCAAATGAAGTTAAGCCAAAAGCAACTATTTTTTTTATAAATAATTTATTATTATACTGAAAACATCTTCTTTTAATTCCTACGAAAAATTCGTAGTTGTTTTGTGTGTGTGTGTTAACCTTTTTGTATCGTTTAGTGGCAGAAGTTCTGCACATCACATTTCGGTGATGCTCCTTAAATATTTTTAAATCAGTCTAACCCCACTGATTATCTGAAGATCTTTTATTATTTCTTTTTCTGATTTCTTCTTAAGAGCATTTGAATAAATTGAGATAAAACAGCTGACGCGAGCATAAATCCCAAAGTCAAGTCATTTTAATTGCAGGATAATATTCTTTGTAACAATATCATACAAAATATGCATCATAATGATAAAAAAATATATCACAGTATAATGTTAATATATTTCATTAATATAAAGAACTTATCTGTTTTAAGCTCGATTTATATTAGTAATATAACTGTTTTAAATTATTATTTACGACCTGACGACCGGCTACCTCTCTGGCTCTCTGTCCCGACGGTGTTATGGATGTTTGTAGTGGTTCAGAAAGTTCAGTGGTGTGTAGTGGTTCCACTTAAAACCTTAGGTCCGGGTCTAATATAACTGTTGGGCGTAGAGCTGGGAGCCCTACCCCATAAAAAGTCAGCGTCATGGAGCTACTGGTGTTCCATCATAACAGAAGCTGTCCCCCATTCTCTCCTGAGACCACATGCGTTCATGGACTTGGTCTAGATGATACTGCCTACCAGGTGGGATAAGAAACAACAACAACAAATTGCTGCTTTGAATTTCATAAGGGAGGTTTATAAATTTATTTACAGTTACTCTTTTGTATAAGTGCAATAAAAATTAGGAATCAATTCCATTAATAAGTAAGATTTAAAATTACATTTTTTTAACATCACAGGAAAACAATATCATAAAAGTATTATCATTAACAATAAATGAATTATAAAATTTTATTTTTAGATTTTATATCGAGGATGCATTTCAATTTCTTTTCATCTACTTTCATATTAATCCAGAAGTTTTAAAAAATATCTTAACTTTTCAATACTATGAATACGCAATTATTTAAATATAAATAAGACTAAATTTTTCAGTTTAAATCGAAATTTACTGCAAACCAGACAAAGCCTAAAAATATTCTGTGCAACTTTCTGAGAAATACTATAATTTAAATGTTAAATTATTAAAAATCATCATGCTTAAAAACTTAATGTTTAAAATACATTTGGCATATTTACTAATTTTACTTTTAAAACATTTTCATGTATTATGCAATATTACGAAAAACTTTCTTTACTTTTCCCAAACATAAAAGAGGTTCTACATCCAAATAACTTTCTTCCAAAATAACCCCCCTTCAGTGTAAGTAGCTACATCCCTCAAGGCATAACTTTTCACTAGATGCCGGCTGCGACTAGCCAAATGAGTTGCAAAATCCTCCCAGACGTGTATCGATCAAATCCCCACTGCATGGAGCCCGGAGTAATTTATATCAGATAAACAAGAAATCTAATATATGATACGTCTATTGCAATCAACGTCAGATATGCTTTCAGAGCGAGGTTGCCATGGAAACGGGATGCTGCACTTGAAGAAGAAGCATTGGGAAAAGGCGTCCATTGAGAAAAAGTTATTTGAACAGAAAAGAAACTGATGATGTCACATTCTTAAAAGGGGAAGCTTCTTTTGAAGAGCATCAGTTTCTGAAATGATGTGAAATATGTTCTATGGAATTCTCGGTCAATTGTTAGTGGGGAAACTTATTGCTAAAAATGATGGTAAAGAACGCGATTACAATGATAGTAATAACACATTAGTGATGGAACCTACGTGTATCGATAAATCTTGTATATTTAAAGTGGATCATTTATTCGGGTTTGTGCATATGTACGAGTTGTTTCTGTATCAAATGAAGCCAGGATCTGATTTTTTAGGGTTATGTTCTCATATAACAAAATCTCATTAAGATACAATAAGATGAATTGAAAGATCGCTTATAAAAATAAAATAATAATAAATACATAGAATAATAATAATACATAGAATAATTTATCGATATATCGATAAATCGATAAATTTAGATTTTATGAGTAACCGAATAAAACGCATAACAGTAATTTAAAAAATACAGAATTTCAAATGATTTTCTTTTCTTGAAAAATTTATTTACAATTTGAAACACAATAGGGCCTGATGGCCGAGTACTAGCTCTCTGGCGCTCGGTGCCATAGGTTTCAGGTTCGAGTCCTGGCTGTTTCATGGATGTTTGTAGTGGTTCAGAATCCACTTAAAACCGTAGGTCCCAGTCTAACAGGACTGTAGAGCGTCGGGCTGACAACCCTACCCCGTAAAAAGAAACCTTCTCCTGTCTCAAAATCTGCCAGTAAACAGAACGACCTGGGCCCATCATAGAGCTGTTGCGCAAAATGATGATGAGGATGATATTATTTGGGACCTAATGACCGAATGACTACCGCTCGGTACCACAGGTTTGGGGTTTCGAATCCAGGCTGTGTCATGGATGCTTGTAGTATTTCGGAATCCGCTTTAAACCGTAGGTCCCTGTCTAACATGACTGTAGAGCGTCGGCCTAATAACTTTACCCCATAAAATGAAAAATATCTCCCTCTAGAAATCTGCCCTCAGGCAAAACGGCTTGCCTATTGCGCCAATGATTATGAAATCGAAATTACTGTAAACTAAACAATATCTAAAAATATTCTGTGCAACTTTTTGAGAAATACTTTAATTTGAATGTTAAGTTACAAAAATCCACATGTTTAAAATATATTTAGCATATTTACTAACTTTATTTTTTAAAACAGTTTCATGTATTATGCAATATAGCGATAAAATTTCTTTACGTTTCACAATCATAAAAGAGGTTTTACATCCAAATAACTTTCTGCAACTCACAAACTCCATTTTATTGAAACAAAATAAATAAAAATACCCCCTCCCCCTTCAGTGTAAGTAGCTACATCCCTCAAGGCATAACTTTTCACTAGATGCCGGCTGCGACTAGCCAAATGAGTTGCAAAATCCTCCCAGACGTGTATCGATCAAATCCCCACTGCATGGAGCCGGAGTAATTTATATCAGATAAACAAGAAATCTAATATATGATACGTCTATTGCAATCAACGTCAGATATGCTTTCAGAGCGAGGTTGCCATGGAAACGGGATGCTGCACTTGAAGAAGAAGCATTGGGAAAAGGCGTCCATTGGGAAAAAGTTATTTGAACAGAAAAGAAACTGATGATGTCACATCCTAAAAAAGGAAGCTTCTTTTGAAGAGCATCAGTTTCTGAAATGATGTGAAATATGTTCTATGGAATTCTCGGTCAATTGTTAGTGAGGAAACTTATTGTTAAAAATGATGGTAAAGAACGCAATTACAATGATGGTAGCACACATTATTTGTGGTGGAACCTACGTGTATTGGTATATCGATAAATCTTGCATATTCAAAGTGGCTCATTTATTCCGGTTTGTGTATATGTAAGGATTGTTTCTGTATCAAAATAAACCAGTATGTGATTCTTTTTAGAGTTACGGCTCAAATAATAACCATTGATTAAGATACAATAAGATGAACTGAATGATCGATTATAAAAAATATAAAATAATAAATAAATAAAATAAAAATCTCGTTTTCACTTTCAAAAAGTCCGAATAATGTTTATCAAGCCAGGCCATGGCTTCAATAGTATTTTTTTCGCTTTAAAGCAATACTTTATTAACATACGAAATTCCTTTTTATCCATTTTTTCAGACTAACAAAAGTTGCTTCACTAAAAATGCTATAACTCACATACTAATAGTGCAACAGCTGTCACATTTATACACGTGTCTTTTGAAGGTTAGGGATAACTAAAATCACATGGATTTAATTCTAATAGCGCCCTCTATGTGTCAGCCTATGAACATTTCAGCCTACCGGTTAAAGGCTTAGCACATGTAGAATATCAGCAAAACTAAAAGACACGGTAGTATAAAAACTTGTATAAACGGCAGTATAAAAACTTAGCTCTGATCTGAATAAACATGATAGTTAACAGCTTTATAAATTAATGAACATTCTAGAGTTGTGGACGTCAGTTTCAGCTGTGTTTCCAGTATACTAGGAAAAACCACTTTTCAAGTAACGCTATGTACTTTTAGTTAATACGAAAAGTGTTTAAGCAAATATTTAAATGGCCTGACTAAGTAAGTTTTAATGAGCAAGTAATTGCCATTAGGATCAGGTAAGTTAATTTACTATTTAAAGATACGTTGAAGGTTTAACTAGTCAGCAAGTTATTGTTTGCCTATCTGATTTAATGTTCAGAATAAATTAATTAGGGATCCCATGTAAAAACTTTTCTGGTCTTTCTTCTTAGTAACTGAGTGATCAATTATTAAATTTGCATAATTAAACTTGTTCGTCTTCAAACAAAAAAAGGCAATTTCAAGGCTTAGTATCTTGAAATGAAACCTTTAAAAAAAGTTTTAAACAACTATTTTATTTGAAAGAGGAATAATTTTGAACTAAAATAAAGATTTAATTTCCTTTCTTGTTAAATCTAGATGCCCTATTTTTATATGATAACCAAACGCATGTGATTACTTTTAAACTTTTGATGTCTCAAAAAAAATAATAATAATAAATATTGATCTAACAATTCTTTGAAATAAAAGTTCAAGTCTAATATTTATAAAATAAGTGCTTGGACTTAATATTTATATATAAGTGACTATAACAATATATATAAAATTGATATTAGAGAGTTTTTGCATACCGTATTTTGGACGTCCGTTAGCTTTTCCCCTAGCGCGCATGCTCATAGGAAACATTATTACAGATACGCATGCGCAATTTCCTATGAGCATGCGCGCTAGGGACAAAAAGCTAACGGACGTCCAAAATACGGTATGCAAAAAAACTCTCTAATAATTTAATAATATATATATTATTAATTGACTATTTATTAATATAAAATTGGACTTATATTATAAATATTATATTGACTATAACATTTATAATATAAGTTATTCGTTGGATTTATACAACTTTTTATGTAAGTCTAATTAGTATAATATTTCTTTAAGTTTTAGTCCAAATAAAAATATTCAACTGATATTTTAATAATGTTCAAAAATAATGTTTATTCTCAAAAAAATTTATATTTCCAGAACAAAAATATATAAACAATCAATGGGCATAAAATATTTATTATTTATTCTTTAAGAATTTTTATTTAAAACAAGTAATATTAAAAAAAAAAAAAAAAAAAAAAAAAAATTTAAAGTCAATTCCTACTTTTTTTTTTTTCACTGTATTGCAGAAAGTCCTTTATAAATAATTTTCATTCATTTTTTAAGTTTATCTGGCGCCATCTATTGGTAGATAGATGCAACTTAAATCTAAAAAAACTAAAATTAATGAATTAAATTTAATTACTGAGTTAATATTTGAAAAACTGCATTAACATCAAGTGCCATCCGCTACAAGTTAAAAAAATGTATTTGAGCTTGAGTGGATGAATAAAAAGTATTTTATGAACGATTGAAAATTTGAACAAGATATATATAAGGAGAGTGGGAGCTAATAGAAGGAATTGAAAAAACAAAATGAATTACTTTAAGCCAACATATTTTTAATCTTTGATAGTAAAACTTCTTTGGTTATTTAAAATATTTAAAAAAACCTCTAATTTTATGAAACATTTGCTGTAAAATTAAATGACGAATACCATAGGTATACCAAACCATAATACCATATATAAGAAGAACCATAATACCATATATAAGGAGAACCATAATACCATAGATAGATAAGAAAAATACCATAGATATATCCGAACATAAAGTTCTACTCTAATCTGTCAATGTCTTCGTGATTCTGGTAATGGATGACATTGTAAAAGTTGTTCTAAAAATAAGAGGCTTCGACAAACAGAAAAAAAAGAATCTAGGTTAAGATTTTTAGTTGAAGAGATATTGCTATGTAAGGTTCTTTCTTTTCTTTATCCATCTTTCTTTTTCTTTATTTTATTTATACTGACGTGGCAAAATGAGAATAAGATTTCTTTATTTATGAAAAAAATAAGAATTAAAAATAATATATTAATTGTAACGAATAAAATGAGATAGAAGCATTCATTTTTGCCAGATGTAAAAAAGTAAAATAAAAAAATAAAAGCCAAACGATTCTGTAAGCGTATTTGATTAAATGAAACAAATTAAAATGACGAATAATAAACAAGTGTATATATGCAATGTGAAGTTCTTTCTTTTCTTTATCCATCTTTTTCTCTATTTTATTTACTGACTAGGCAAAATGAGAATAAGGTTTATTTATTTGTTAGAAAATTTAAGAATTACAAAAAGTACATTAATGGATTAATTGCAACGATATTTTATTTAAAAATGAGATAAAAGAATCCAGTTTGCCAGATATAAAAAATAAAATAAAAATAAAAAATCAAACGATTCTGTCATCATATTTGATTAAATGAAACAAATTAAAATGGCGAATAATAAACAAAAATGCCAACATTTTAACTCTTAATAAAAAATGTGCAATAATTTTTTTTAAATAAGAATATTATTATACATTATGACAAGAAAAATTAATTAATACATCCTTCTTAAAACAAAAAAATATATTTTTTAAATTATGTTATTCTGATGGCAACACAAAACAAAAATAGCGCAAACACACGCATATTTAGTAACTTTAACAAAATAAATAAAGGGTGATTATTTATACAAGTGTAATAGTTAATATTCGAGAGCAAAAGTAATTCTGCAGAAATTTAAAAACATAAAAAAGTAATTCCTATTCCTAGAGGATAATTCTTAAGAATAATTCTGCTTTTAAATTTAACTATATCAAGAATAAGAAACAGCTAAGAATGTAAAATAAGTAAACAAAAAAGAATAAATAAGAAACATCAATAAATAAATAAGAAATTAATTGAATTTATTTAGAAGAAAGCATGATAAGGAGACAAGAGTAAAGCTAGCAAGTTAATTAAAATCAGGATCGCAAAAAATGCAATTTTTAAAAACTTAATTAACTTCTAAGGTTATAAATTTAAATTAATAGATTAATGTTTTAGGGTTTCTCTTTTGATAGAATTGATTTTATATTGTTATCTGGATACTAGATTTTTAAAACTTTTAACATAAATTTTGCATTTATTTACAATCCTTAATAAACATAAAACACAATACTTCATATATAAAATTTTATTACGCATTAAATATAATATTGTATTAAACATTAAATATAACATTTTATTAAACAAACCTTATTTTGTTTTCATTTCGTACCAAATAATTAATAATGTACTTTAATACTATCGTAATAAATATTTTGTCATCTTGCTTTCAAATAGCATTATATAACTGATTTTGTTTATAGGAATTAATATTTTAACGCATTTTTCGATTTTTTTTTTTTTTTTTCTGACCAACTTTAGTTTTTGCTCGGTTTTATATAAAAATTTAATATTTTTAAAAATTATTATAATAAAATAATTATAATAGTAAAATTATTATTAAAATATTATTATTAAAGTAATTATTAATATATTAATTAATAATTATTATTAAATATAAATGTTATATCATTAAAGTTAATAACATAAAATTATTAAATATTTTGTAATTACTAAGTTTAAATAATACTTGGCCTAAATTTTTTGGCACACAAATGCCATTCAATTCAGTAAAAATCATTAATAATAAATATATTATAATTTACATTAAAAAAAAAAATCCTAAAATTGTAACTTTAGAAATTCTTTTTCATTTTGCTCAATTTGCGTTATTTTCAAGCACAAATGATGACAGATGGTAATTTATTTTCTAATATATCTAACACATTAGTGGCGTCACCTGTTGATTCTGAAAAAGGTTATTTTGAAAATTTAATACAAATTTTTCAATCATTCTATTTAATATGGTGAATTAATATTATATTTGTAAATAAAAGAACAACAACGGATAGATTTTTGTTTTTAATTTTAAAATACATTACTAATATAATAATTAAAAAAAATTTAATTTGCATTAGTATAAATACAAATTTTAAATAAATGGTTGGACAAGATTGAAGACAACGCGAAATATTTTTTATTCTTTTTTTTTCTGAATAAATTTCTTATATTAAATGCTGAACAAATGCAATGAGAATTTGTGGAACAACGCAAATGTGATAGCATTATTATTTTTCGGTATTACGTATTAACGGTAAATTAATAAAGAGCACACGCGCCAAATACAGATTTGAGCGCCAATCTACACTTAAAATTTTTGTGGAACAATTTAAAATCAAAATGCTTTCAAAATATTTTTATTCCAAATAATAAAGATTGGCGACACTCGCATTGTTATTTTTTTTTTCAATTTTAAATTTGACTGTGATTAATTTTTCATGTATAAACTAGTCCCTCAATGAAATTATAGGATCGACGTTATGACCCAATAATAATGTACAGAGCGAGAAAGGAAAGGTAGACCTGTTCCGATTTCCCTTGTGGAATGCGTTGCAGTCATTGCATTTAGATAGCGGTAGGTTTGATGTCAATAATGACAGTATGTGAGCGTTTCGCATTGAAGGTTGAATTGGGGTGCAGTTACCCCTGAAAGTCTTTTTGGAAGGCAAAACACTCTTGTCATCATCAATGGATGGACAGTATGTTGCATATATTAGTATTTTCTTCAATGGCGCAACAGCCCCATGATAGGTCAAGACCGTCTACCTACTGACAGATCACGAAACATGAAATATTTTGCATTTTACGGGAAGGATTGTCAGCCCTATGCCCAACGCTCTACAGTCATATTAGTTCGGGATCTGTGATTTAAAGTGGATTCGAACCAGTATAAACATCCAAGGCAGCGCCAGGACTCGAACCTGTGACGTCGAGATCCGGAGCACTAATCACTAATTTATATTTACTATTATAATATAATGTACACTCTAATGTAATGTACACTCTACACAATTACACTCTATATGTGGCTCACCCAAAAGGGAAGAATTCTCTGGTTCGTCTTCGTGTTAAGTACCGTCTACATTTGAATGCTTAAGGTGCAAGTGCCATTCACGAACGTTTTAAAAACAGTTTTATTTCAGTATGAGGAAAAAAAAAAACGAAAAGCATGCGAAAATGTGTATCAACTATCGAGATGTCATTTATTATCTAAATAGCGGCAACTAGATCGAGTATCAATATTATTGACTATTTTTACCACTTTGACTATAAGTATTCATTTACATTTCATAATTAGGCATCTAAAGTGTATCTGGCACTCTGTACCATAGGTTTCGGGTTGGAGTCCCGGCGGTGCCATGGATGTTGGTGGTGGTTTAGAATCTCACTTTGAACCGTAGGTCCTGGTCTAATATGACTGTTGGATGTAGGGGGTGACAGCCATCTCCTTAAAAAAAGAAAACATCTCCTGTTTCGGAATCTGCCAATAGGTTGATGGCCATGGTCCAACATGGACTGTAGTACCAGGGGAGTTACTTATCATTTAAAGTGTAGAATATTTTTCAATTTATTTAAATTGTGTTAAATTTAAAACAAAAAATTCATGAATTATCACATTCAATGTAACCGTTTGATATTTAGATTTTAAAAAAGTATACTTGTTTTTGTAATTAAAATAATTTTGTATTTTTAGATAATAATATCGCTTAAAAAGTATACATTAATTATTAAAACATTGACATCCATTAGTATGAAAAAATACAAAATGAGCACTTATACTAATTATATACATGGCATAAATGTACTCTATTTTTACTTTCAGTGTGAGAGAGTACTTTGTACATGCAATTTAGATTAATGCCTCATGCATATAAATATTACATTCATGACAAATGGTATTTTGCCTATACGTCTGATTAATGCATTCTTGCACGCAAAAGGGGTGTTGCATTTTCTTATAATTGAATACAGAAATGCCATAACTATGTTTATTACCAGACATAACAAAAAATATATACTTACAGGCTGCAGCTGAATGCCGTTCATTGTTCTGAAAAAGAAAGAAAAATTATAAATATAGGAAATAAATAATCAATATAAAAAGTAAATATACTCAAGAAAAAATATATAATTAATATAATACATAAAATATATTAGCTATGAATGGGGAAAACATAGTTTAACACAGGGGTCTCCAAACTTTCCAGCCTTAGGGCCATACTGTTTACTCAGTAAGTACCAAGGGCCAAAACCGTTTTGATTTTTCTGCCATTATCTATAATTTCCAGTTAGTTGTTATGCTTAAGTTAAATTTTCTGCCTATTATGCTTGTCGTTAAGCTTTACTTTGCAAGTCAATAAAACCGAGCTATTGTCATTCTGTATTTTTTTATCCAACTTATTACAGCAACAATAAGCTATTCGCCGTCGCGGGCCGGTTTGAGGACACTGGCGGGCCGGATTTGACCCGCGGGCCGTAGTTTGGAGACCCCTGGTTTAACACATTGAACAATTTACACATGATCATCTTACTCCTGTAAGTATTGTATCACTTCCCTCGATTTTTTTTTATTAATTTGCTGTTAGAATACCATTTCATTTTCCCTTGAAATATTTTAGAAGCAATAGGAATGAAAAAAAAGAGATAAATTTCATTTACGACTGTTTATATTATTGTGCAACGGAAAATCTTATTTATGAGTAATGTTTCCGATATTAATGCCCAAAATAATACCTCAAATTAGTATACATCAAAATGATATAAAAGATACATACTATTATATGATACATAATTTCGATTCCGATATTATGTTAGAAATCCATCTTAGTGGCGGTATAAAGGATTTCTATTTTATTTAATATTTTTCAGTGACTATTATCGTCTGTAATTTAGAATATATTTTGTTTCATTTTGCTTTATTAATATATATATATATATATATATATACATTTCTGATATATATATTCCTCTATTTCTAACTGTGCACACTGGCAAGAGCATCGTTCTGTAGCATTCAAAAGAAATGGTTAGTCGGCCTCGAGACTATCACCCGAGGGAAGTACAGCGCAACCTATGCTCCCTCTGAGAAACGTTTAGTTTATAAAATGTTAACGTTAAACGTCAGTCTTTTATCGCGACAGGAAATATATTTAGCGCAACCTTCGTGTAGCCGAGTTTCGGGTTTTCGGCTTAGAAGTAATGTCCTTCCGCGAATCTATAATTGTCTGTCTTTAAATGTGTTAACTATTGCATGCCTCTAATGGTTTGAGTGTGGGGTTTATGCGTGTGCAAATAAAGTTGTAAGTTTACCTGTGCCAGCTATCTCAACCCAAACATACCCAGTCACATAGTTGCTACATTAATTCGCTCCAGATGAAAATTAATCTTTTAATGTGTAAATATTGCTTATATTGCCATTGTGTATATATGTATATACACTCAAGAGCCAAAACGTTACGACCACCCCTACATTTTTCAATGAACTCGCCTGGATGACGGGGAAGGCACGTGATCAGGTGGAAGTGGTATTTAACTGGTATTAAGTGATGGTATTAATCCATGCCAAGGCGGGGTGAAGCTGTGTTGCGCGCCAAAGGTGGGCCAACTCGTTATTGACAGGTGGTCATAATGTTTTGGCTCTTGAGTGTATGTATTGTATAATATATATGACAGTGTGTGTGTGTAAAATCTTTTTCTTTTATTAAAATATCATGTATCCATAATTATTTTACTTTTACTCTAAATCTACGTGAATTGCAAAGAAATTATAATGTTTTTCTTCTTTTCTTTACATTTTCAGTAAAATAAAGTTTTTATTATAAGGATATAAGAGGCATTTCAAAATAAATATAAATATCAAATTTGTCTGTAAGTTTTTAAGAGAAACTAATACTACTACTTTTTGAGATGTTTCTTTGTAAACATGTAATATAAAACTTTGATAAAAATTGACTTTGTTTGAATGTTTTTATTTAACTGAACGCAAAAATTCTAACTTCATGCAACTACGAACAACTATTACTATTTACATGCAACATATACTAAGTTTTTGTGCATGTTACTTATCAAAACGTTTATAAAAGTGTGGACTGATATGTTGTTTTGTGTGAAGGAAACATATTTAATGTTTGGATACAACATGTTTTTATCGAGATTTGTTTTCATAAGTTTGATATGTTGCTAACATCAAAACCATATTAAAAACAATTTTAAACGCTAGTCCAAAACATCTAATACCAATCGAAAATAGAAGCAATAGATGCAAGCGATAATAAAACAAAAAGCAAAATATTAATATGGCGTCAAATGCGAAAAAAGCTGTGCTGATATTTTCTATTCATAATTCTTCATATCAAATAATAATTAGCGCCATCTGGTGGCAATAAAAAATGTTTTTTATAAATTTAAAAATTACTAAAAAATAAAAAAAATTATTAATTTAAATTATTATTACTTTTATTGTTATTATTATTATTATTATTAAATTATTAATTAAACATTACTAATAAGATCAATTTCGTTATTCTTATCTAAGCACCAGATAAATTAATAAAAAATCCACTTTTTTTAATTTAAGTGCCATAGTTTTTAAAGTATTATAGCAATAAAATGCCTTGTTACAACATTGAAAATGTATAGTTATAAATAAGTTAAAATTACAATTTTTTAATTAAAAAAGATATAATTAAAATTTTCTTCGTAATCTTTTATTAGTACAACAGAAAATGCATTAAAAGACTCTTTTAATAATTTAATTTGAGAGACATTATTAGAAAACAACCTATTATTTATATTATTTATCACTGTAACCACTAATGATATCATAATTTATAGCATAAATTTCCATGACAAACGCCAGAATTAATTAGAGAATAATGCTAATTAAATTATGAAAACAAAGATAATGTTTGTTTCTCATTCAAGTTTACTGACCTTTAAAAATCAAGAGATTCATAAACTTCTGATTGGAACACATGATGTCTATCAAAGGTTTAACATGTGACTCGCCTGTCATTTCAAGATTTCAATGAAAGATTTAATTAGCGAATCTATTAAATCTTTCATTCAAAATCCAAAATGATTCAAATATAGTGTAGTAAAAGAAGTAAATGATTAAATATAAGAAAAAAATTTTTATTTAATGTTTTCTATTTATTGAGACTAAGTTATCATTTATAAGCACACACATTTCAATAAAATGAAATTTACGTTTATTTTCTTGTTATATATATATATTGAAAAACAATTTCCGTCTGGAAAACGATTTTCACCCACAGTAGGGCAGATGATAAGACAGAGAGAGAAAAAAAGATGGTGTCGCGTCAAACATTGTTTGTTTTATAAATTTTGCATAACAAATGTCAAGAAAAATGTTGACAAATTTGTTGTTTTGAAGATAACATGAATAACAGATTTTGAAGATAAGATATTTAAAGTTTGAATGGAACAGGCTCTTTATCTAAATTTGTTTCCAACTGTTAAAACAAGTAATATAAAAACAATTTTTTTAAAGTCAATTCCTACTTTTTTTACTGTACTTGCAGAAAAGTCCATTACAAATAACATTGAAATTTTTGTTTTTACATCTGGCGCCATCTATTATGAGATATATGTAACTTAAATGTAAAAAAAAAAATTAAATTAGTTAATTAAATTTAATTACTGAATTAATATTTGAAAAAACTATATTAACATCAAGTGTCAACCACTGTAAGTTCAAAAAAAATGTATTTGAACTTGAGCGGATGAATAAAAAGTATTTTATGAACGATTGAAAATTTGAACAAGATATATATAGGGAGAATGTGAGCTAACGATATATATAGGGAGAGTATGATCTAATAGAAGGAATTGAAAAACATTTAAAAATTGCAAGCATAGAAACTTAATTAAGTTTTGAAGATAGTAAAAAATACTTTTAAAAACAAACTTTTATAATTTATCTTTTATAAAAGATAATTTTAAAAAGCCTGATAAATATTTCTGTAGGAATTATCTTCTGAGCATGAATACATCAAAAATTAATATAACTTTAAACATTTAGCATTCCATAAGAACAATAATAATTTATACAGCATTAAAATTAAAAAGAATGTACATATTAAAATGCTACATTAAAATATTAAAACATATAAATACTTTAAAGACTTAGATCATTTTTACTCTCTTTGATAAAAAGTAAGTAAGTTTGATTAACTTATAATCATAAAAAATTATGCAAACTGATTTAATTACTTTTAATTAAATCAACTTAATCCTTTCACCAAATTAAGTAATTACGAAATTAATGATTTTAACCTTGTCAGAGTTTAAGTTTAAATTTCATAGAGTAAGAATTTACTGTGGGTTTTAATTCTTAAGTTATATCTTTATTCTCCTAATTAAAATTAACATTTATTTTTCTTATTAATTAAAAAAGATATAATTTTTTTTTCTAATTTATAAAAAAAATTAATTTCTCGTTAATTTGTATAGCAATATTTTTTTCCTCATTATTTACAATTAAACGGAGAAGTTTATCTTTTAATTGCACAATAAAAGTAGAATAATTTTAATTTATGAAAATAAATTGATTACAAAACAAATAAGGAGAATACTGCAAAAATATATTCAAAAATCAAGATTATGGATCATCATTTTTGCAATGCAATCTGTTTTCTTGTACTTTATATGCTAATTATTCAAACAATAATATGCAGCATTTTTTTTTATAATTAAAAGCTATTTTTGTCATTGTATAAGTTTTAAACTCTGCATTCAAAAAAAAATTATGATTGATCTACATAAAAGTATTTACAGCATTACATTTTAATATACTGCGTAATTTTATGAAAAATTACTTATTTCTCACCGTGTATTTTCATTTTTTTTTTCTTTAATTTTTTTAAGTAGAGTGTTGATTATTATTTGACTGTGTGTCCACATTTATGATTTAACATATTAATTTATTAAACATTTGAGTTTTGTAAATTTTTTTTTCATATTTTGGATTTAATATTTTTAATCTACTTTAGTTGCTAAAATGTTTAGAAGAATATGGGAATGCAATTTTTGATGATAAGATTCCCCTAAAAGCACTAAGATATGAAATAGTCCAATGCGAGTTTATTGAATGGCATGTTGATGTTAATAATAAATAGAAAATATTTAATGAATATCATCATTATCACTGGTACAGCAGCCCCATCGTGGGCCAAGGCCGTCTGCCTGCTGGCAGATTTCAAGACATGAGCTATTTTCTTTTTACGGGGTAGGGCTGTTAACTGTACGTCCAATGTTCTACAGTCATATTTGTCCGCAATCTACGGTTTAAAGTGAATTCTGAATCAATAAAAACATCCATAGCACCGCCGATACTCGAACCCGAAACCTGTGGCACCGAGCGCCAGACACTCAGTCATTAGATCCCTCATTATACTTATATTATATATATATATACTACTTTGTCTTCCGAAAGGACTTTCAGCGGTAACTGTACTTTTATAAATTTGAGTATTTACTTTACTCATTGAACTAGGGTATGTTTTATAGGTTAGGGTATGTTTCATTTCTTAGAAACTTGAAAATATTTGTTTTGCAACAAATAATTTTGTAAATTATTTCTTAATAAAATTATTTCTTAACGTACTAAGCTTATATCTCATAAGCGTAATTAATTGGTATGTAAAATGGCAAACAATGAAAACCTGCTTGTTAAAAGGCAGTACATAAATATTTGGTGTAGATTGAACATGGTTAAAGAAAACTTATATTAGTACAGATATGGTGAGTATCCTGTTATCTATAACAAAACTGTGTTATATAAAACTATAGAACATGGTATCTATATTTCATGATTAATTTCAATGTATTATGTAAAACCGAAGTAATGACTTACTGTCCATTAAGTTTACCTAAAAAATGGCGCCTAATCAATTTTAATCAATGTGGAATACTATAATATACTTATGTATAATAATACATACTTAAACAAAGTAAACTCTATTGATAATGACACCAAATGGATTCATAAAGGCCATAATTGGCGATTCTATTGATAATGGAGCCATATGGATTGATAATGGCGATAATTGGCGACTCTATTGATAATATCAATAATGGCTCCGAAAAAGGGCACCAAATTAATTTTAATCAAAGTGGAATACTATAATATAATAGCGCATAAACAAAAGTAACTAACATTATTGAAGTCTGGATTTATTTCTAAATGTTTAAAGTAATATTTTTCAATTAAATATTGCATATTTATTAACATTTTTTTCTACAGAAAATCGATTACTTTTTGTTATTGAATTTTTTTCATATGATGCAAATTATAAATGTTGCTGTATCTCTTTATTACCCCTACTTAGAGAAATTCAAAAATAAAAATTGAATAATATATATATGACCCACATTTCCCTCAGTGAAGTTTACATCAAAAGTACGCATTTGTATTGTAAGTTTGCTATGGCAACAGGAGCTTTCATTAAAATAACTGCATAATAAATAAAGCTCAAAAGCGCTTATGTCGCATACGTTAAGCGAAAAAGTAATTGGACAAATATGATAATAGAAAAATACGAAAAACGTCCTTCAGAAAAAAACGAATAAATAAATATAATACACTAAGGTAATAAATAAATGCACTTCAAGATATTAAATATAAAAAAATGTAGCTTCTTACGATTATGAGTGATGATGATTGATATCATTTGACGGGATGAAGGTTTTGTTGCATGTTTAAACAAAATGAATCAAAAATTTGATTTATATTATAGATAATGAATATGGTAACTGGATGTGATTCATATTTTACCAATTATCAATTTAAATTAGTAAAGCTATTGATGTAAATATATATATATATATATATATATATATATATATATATATATATAATATAAGGAAATCGTTGTGTTATTGTTTATTATCCCGCTTGGTAGGCATCTAGACCAATCCCACGAACCGTATTGACTCATGGCTGAAGGGTAAAGGGGCAGCTTCTGCTGTGATGGAACACCCGTAGGCAGATGTCTAACTTGACTCCGTGATGCTGACTTTTTTATGGAGTAGGGTTGTCAGTCTAATGCTCTACAGTCATATGAGACCAGGCCCTACTGCTTAAAGTGAATTCCGAATCAATACAAAAAAAACCATAGCATGACCGGGACTCGAACCCGAAACCTGCGGCACTGAGTGCCAGAGTGCTAGGCGCACACGACTATTCAGGCCCAGGAAATCGTTATTTCATAATTTATGTAGTTTCATTGCAGCATTATCACTAATATAATTATTTTTATATATTTATTATCATTTATCATAATATCTAATATAATTATGATTGTGGTAATCATTATCATTCATATCATTATAGTGATAATGATTGAAATTATTTAAAGGGATTACGGTTTTGTTGCATGTTAAAACAAAATGAATCGAAAATTTTGATTTAAATTATATAAAATTAATATGGTAACTGAATTTATTTCATATTTTATCAATAATCAATTTAAATTAGGAAAGCTGTTGATTTAAATAGGTAGAAATGAGGAAATATTTGTTTCATTATTTATATGGCTTCACATATTAGACATAATTTTTTACATTACTTTTTATAAAAACAATTTAAATTTGAAATCATAGTAATGACTGAATTTTTATTAAAATACAAAAATACAGAATACATTTAAGTATGATTTTTCTAATATAAATATGTGTTTTAGATATAAAACAAAATATTTTTAATACTATTCATCATCATTTTAAACAATTATTTTTAATTTCTATTAATTAAAAGTGTTTTTAAATATTTTGAGTCATTAAAATTTTATTAATCACATATTTATTTTAGCATTCCTTAAAACGAATTATTCTTTTAAAAAATTCGTAACCGAACTCTGTAACTTATGTTTTTAATAATGATCTGAATAAATACTTCGCAAAAAAAATTTTATTTGCCAGGAACGGAGATAATTAAATTGAATAAAGAATTAATTTTATTTTCGATAGAAAAACTGAAAAGAAAATATTTCAATAAACCCAGAGAGTGTTTTTACAAGGTTCATTATATTATTTGCGGCTATGAAGTGCTAAAATTTTAAAATATGGTTTTAGATAAATGAATTTCGAAAATCATAGTGATAAATGAATCATAGTGATTGAATTATAGTCTTAAAATCATAGTGATAAATGAATCATAGTGATTGAACTATAGTCATAAAAATCATAGTAATAAAGGAATAATAGTTATTGAATTATTGTCATAAAAATCATAATGATAAATGAATTTTTATTAAAATGTAAAAATAAAGAATATATTTAAATATAATTTTTTAGATATAAATGTCTGTTTTAGAATAAAATAAAATATTGTTACTGCTATTGATCATCAATTTTGAGAAAATTATTTTTACTTTTTTATTAATTAAAAACAATCTTAAATATTTTTAATCATTAAAATTTCATTAATTGTATATTTATTTCAGCATTCCTTAAAACGGATTATTTTTTTTTTGAAAATTTGCAAATGAATCTGCAGCCTATGTTTTTAATGATGATCTGAATAAATATTTCGTTAAAAAATGTTATTTGCAAGAAGTTGAGATAATTAAAATGAATGAAGATTACGTTTTTACTTTCGATAGAAAAACTGGAATGAAAATATTTCAATAAATCCGGAGAGTGTTTTTACACGGCGTATTATTTTTGTGGCTGTGAAGTGCTATTTTAAGCAAGAATTTCAATTCTTACAGATCAACGGTAAATATATTAACAAGAATAAAAATATTATTGAAATTGATATAAAAATATATTGCAAAATAAAATTAAAATTTTGAAGGAAAATAAAGAATGTCTTATTATTATTATCGTAATTTTTCTCGTTTTTAACTTGTTTCGTTTTATTGCTCAAATAAAGAAATTCTTATTATAAATAATAAACATTACATTTCTCCTTTTTTAAAACTTTTACGAAACAGATGCTGTTATTATTAAATATTTTTTCAATTTGATGCATATTTATAATAAAAAATATTAAATTTTTGTCATTATATTACGTACTGAAGATGAGTATAAAAAGAAACTTAATATCTTCAGTACATAGTAATGCACTATACTGCACTGTTCCTTCATTGTTTTTTTTAAAGTGAAAATTTTAACCAAGTGTCAATAGATAACGGTAGCTTATGGGGGCTGGAGGCTGAGTCCTACTTCACTTTCGCGCTCAGTCCTACAGGATTTCGTGTTTGAGTCCCATCGGTGCCATCGGTTGCTTGTAGTGGATCGGGTTCCACTTTAAACTGTACGTCCCGTTCTTATATGATCGTAGATCGTTGTGGGGGTAATGTTATTCGCGTCCATAGCACATGCATTACATGTGCCGGTTTCGTAGTGCTAAATGAGTAACAGCGGTGCAGCCCTTGTTTTTATGCCGTTTAGATTTGTTATGGAATAAAGATTAATTAACTGTCTCTGTATTACTGCCAGCATTAGAACAACAAGGATAACGGCAGTTTTGATGTTTTGTGGCATTGTAGTGTGCAGATTGGGCAACCAGATTGTAACTAGGTGTAGTTGGGTTGAGATATTAGAGGCATAGGTTGGAGAACTCACAGCTTTATTTACACAATCACAAACACCCCACTTATACAATTAGAAACATACACTATTTAAAATATTTAAAGACACATAACTATAGATTCGTGGAAGGATTCCACTTCTAATTCGAAAACACGATACTTGCTATGCGCAGGGTGCGCTAAATATATGCAGCCTCGGGATGAGAGATTGTAGACCTGCGTCAGAGCAGACTTGCGCTGTACTTCCTCTCGCGTGAGTCTCGGACGAACTGACCATTTCTCTTGAACTCCACAGAGTTCTTGCCAATGTATAGGAGGAAGCACGGTTACACCATCAAGATTTCAGTAGAAAATGAAGCTATGTATACCCATTCTTAGATTTTATGATTATATTTGTAATTCTTCTTTATTTTAAGCAAAAAAATATTTAAATAGTTCCATTTCCATCAAATTAAAGGGACATGTGAGAAACATGAATTATCATTACGTTTTTTAAATCATTCATTTTTATTATAATTGACGAGACATATTGAGTTAATTGAAAAATACCCAATCAAAAAATGCAGAGTTACCTACTCAGAGTTAATAAAAATGGATTATGTACTCAATCAAAAGATTCATTGGATGACAAAATCTTGTGAATACCATTTTAATAATACTCATACGAGTATATCATGTTAAACATAGTAGATTGTCGTACTTAATTAAATAAATACATATGAAATGAGATCATTGTAATAATAATCAGTTTACCTTCATCATATGAGTGCACAGGTTATCTAGATGATAAAATAGCCATTCTAGAATTTCACATTAAATCTGCTAGATTGTCAATTATAATGATGCTGAAATCTCGCGTTATATCTGATAGGTTGCCACACGTTAAATAAACACAGATGAGTGAGGGCATTCGTAAAAGCAATTGACTTACCATTATCATAATAAAAATTCACTAGATGATAAGTTTCAGAATACAGTTATAAAAACACAAACATCTCACATTAAAACATACTAAATACACATATATGTTCGACGTTTTCTGTTAAATAAACACATATACCCCCATTACACACACATATGATATATTACTCGAGTTATAGGTCACTGTATCGATTTGTGATAAAATTGAATTATTATTTTAAAATCGAATTTTATTTTTATATTATATATTTATTCTTTAATATCGAGTTATATATTACACTGAAGTGACAAAAGTGATGGGATAGCAATATGCAAATTTTCAGATGGCAGTAGCATCGCGAAGAACAGGTATAAATGCGTAGTGCTTTCGCAGAGCTTTCATTTCTGTTCAAATTATTCATGTGAAGAGGTTTTGACGTGATGATGACCGCACGACGGGAATTAACAGACTTTGCTGAACGCGGAATGTTAGTTGGAGCTAGACGCATGGGTCATGCCATTTCGGAAATCGTTAGGGAATTCAACATTCCCAGATCCACTGTGTCAAGAGTGTGCCGAGAGTATGAAATTTCAGGCATAACATCCCACCATGGACAGCGCAGTGGTCGACCGCCTGCACTTAACGACCGAGACCGGCGACGTCTGCAAAGAGTCGTAAATTCTAACAGGCAAGCAACACTGCGTCAAATAACCGCAGAAATCAATGTGGGACATACAAGGGACTTGTCTGTTAGAACTGTGCGGAGAAAATTTGGCTTTCTTGGGCTATTCCAGCAGAAGACAGACTCGAGTGCCTTTACTGACAGAACGACATCGCTTGCAGCGACTCTCGTAGGCACGTGAGCATATCGGTTGGTCCCTAGATGAATGGAAAACCGTGGCCTGGTCCGATGAGTCACGATTTCAGTTCGTAAGATCTGATGGTAGGGGTTCGAGTGTGGCGCAGACCCCACGAAGCCATGGACCCAAACTGTCAGCAAGGCACTGTTCAAGCTGGTGGTGGCTCCGTAATGGTGTGGGCTGTTTTTTCATGGCATGGACTTGGTCCTCTGGTACGACTGGACCGAACATTGACTGGAAATGCTTATGTTCAGCTACTTGGAGATCCTTGCAGCCATTCATGAACTTCATGTACCCAAACAACGATGGGATTTTTATGGATGATAATGCGCCATGTCACCGGGCCACAACTGTTCGCGATTGGTTTGAAGAACATTCTGGACAATTCCAACGAATGATCTGGCCACTAGATCGCCCGACATAAATGCCATAGAGCATTTATGGGACATCATCGAGAGGTCTGTTCGTGCCCAAAATCCTGCACCGTCAACGCTTTCACAATTATGGACGTCTATCGAGACAGCATGGCTCAATATTCCTGCAGAAGACTTCCAACGACTTGTTGAGTCCATGCCACGTCGAGTTGCTGCACTTCGCCGGGCGAAAGGAGGCCGACACGATATTAAGAGGTATCCCATGACTTTTTCACTTCAGTGTATATATAATTTAATTAATAAATTTATAATTTTATATATATATATATGTGTGTGTGTGTGTGCGTGTGTATGTGTGTGTGTGTGTGTGTGTGTGTGTGTGCGTGTGTGTGTGTGTGTGTGTAAAGTGAAGTAAAACAACATAATTATATGTGCAAAGATATTAATAGATGAATGAATTATTAATTTTATGCAGTATATTAAGTAAGCTATTTATGCTTTCTTAAGAAAATATTTGCTTTTCTTTTCCTTAATAAATAATAATGTCAGCATAAAATGGTGAATTATTAAGTTTTTAATAAATAAATTAGTATTTTTAACGCATAAGACTGTATTATGAAATAAAAAAGGAAATATTCTCGTTAGATGTAAAGTTAAAAAACTTTTAGCTGTTTTTTTTTGACAAAACTTTCAGAGAAGAAAAGTATAGAAGTAAATATAATTGAATCTGTTTGACTCTGAAAACAGAATTAAATATTTCTATAAAAATAAATGACTTTACTTATTCCGAAATGAAGTAAAACATTCTTTATAAACATTCGAAGATCCAAAAAATTAAAAGAAAAAAAAAAATACATATTGAACTTTTTTTATCAATTATTTTTGAAAAATCTTATTATGAAATAGAAAAAAAAAAATCATATCTATGCACGATGAGGATAATTTTCTTGCCCGATTATTCAACTACGCAATAAAAAACAGAAACTTTTATACGTATTTTTTTCACGCTGTTTTCTTTTTGCCGAACTAGATTCATGGAGAAAAAAAAAAGGCAAAAAATAAATTTTTATGATATTGTTTCACAAACAATCTCCAGTTCTTATCTAAGCAATAAAATATTTTTAATGTTAAAGGAGAGAATATCCGAAAATATTATTATTTTTTTTTTTTTTTTTTTGGATTAAACAAACACACTTTGGAAAGATGCATATTAATTCGGTTTTTTATTTTATTTTTATTTTTTTTGGTGCTTGCTTTATGTTTTATTCTGTGAATTGTTTAAAAATAGAGAATTTTGCTCTAATATTTAACGATTACAAAAAAAAAAAAAAAAATAATGAAAATTATTATTTTCATAATTATTATTATGCAGGCTTAAGAGTAATTTTTTCTTTGACTTAGATTCTTTTGTCTAATTAGAATCAGTAATGTCATTGTGACCAAATATAGTGGGTTAATAAATTTTTTTCTAATGCAGCTGGCAAACACTTAGACAGTTTTGGTCTTGGATGCCTTAAGACAAGCGCTGCACAGACGTTATTCACTTTGTCATCACCCAGGGGGCGCGTGTAACTTGAAGATAAGCCACGTACGCGGAGTAACAATGCCTCCGCAACGCTCTACGATCATATTAGATCTGGACCTACGGTTTAAAGTGGATTCCGAACCACTACAAACATCCATGGCACCGGCGGGACTCGAACCCGAAACCTGTGGTACCGAGCGCCAGAGCGGTATCCACTCCGTTATTCAGGCCCCTGGGTTAATAAAATTAAAATCATGTAATTTCTTCAATGTCTAAAATATAATCCAATAAGCCCAACAATCCTCTATTGACAGATTAAGACGGGCTTCACTTTATTTTCAGTTCTTCGTCATTGGCACAATAGCCCCATGGTGGGCCAAGTCCGTCTGCCTGCTGGCAGATTTCGAGACAGGAGAATTTTCTTTTTCGGGGGTAGGGTTGTCAGACTTACACTGTACAGTCATATTAGGCGGAGACCTACTGCTTAAAGTATATTCCGAACCACTACAAGCATTCATACCGGGACTCGAACTCGAAACATGTGGCACAGAACGTTAGTCACTCCGCCATCAGGTCCCTTATTTTCAAATCTTAAATCCTCGAATTGCAATTTTAAAAAATTCCTTTTATCGTGATGGTGTTATCAAATTTTATTGTAATAAAGGAAATTTTCTCTTTTATTTTATTGGCGGAGGCTCAGGACTTAGTTGTACGTGTACCTTGATTGAAGTGATAATAAAATTATAGTCTGCTATTATTTAGTCAAAGTCAAACATTTTTAATAGCATATGCTAATCATACATTGTTTTAAAGAATGTTTTTGGCCTAACATTAATTAAAGCAATTATCGAAGATATACAAATAAATATTATTTTAAATATTTAAGTTAACACCTCACTGCACAGTGGTTCTCAGGAGACCCTCGCTCCCAACCAAAAAAAATATTTTTTAATGATTAAAACAAATCCATCCTAACATCGGCTTTCCTTTTGGTTCCCACACACTTTAAGCCACTGAGTGATTTTAGTTTCCTTTTCAATTTGTAAATGTCGGGACATGGTTAAGAAATGAAGCTTTTTGGTTCATGACACCACACTACAACAGGCCATACCATGCATATCAACTTTCTTTACATTGTCAAAGGAAAGTAATTTCATCAAAAAGTCCTTACATATAATGTTTATACTATACATTTCAGCGGCTTAGTGGCCAAGTGGCTAGCGCTCTGGCCTTTGGTATCCCAGGCTTCGGGTTCAAATCTGGCGGTGGCATGGATGTTTGTGAATGGCTCGGAATCCACGTTAAACTGTAGGTCCCGGTCTGTTTAGCCCTCGTGCGCACAAGATGACCGTAGTTCGATAAATCAAACCTATACATTTCAATCATATGCAATAGAAACTTCATTTCACTGCTTTAGTTCATGTAATAGTTTATACAAAATTATTAAATTGAAACTAAACTTCATTCTTTTACTCTATGCAATAGAAACCTCATTTCATTTTTTTAGTCCATGCAATAAATTATGCAATTGAAAACATACTTTATTCTTTTACTCTATGCAATAAAAATCTCATTTCACTTTTTAGTCTATGCATACATGCACAACAGAAACCACGTTTTTCTTTTTCACCCTATGGAAGCTTATTTAATAGAAACCTCATTTCTCCTTTTTAGCCCATGCAAAAGTTTATTCAACATTATACAATAGAAACCATACTTCGTTATTTTACTCTATACAATGAAGCCACACTTCATTCTTTTATTCTATGCAATAGAAACCTCATTCAATTTTAATCTATGCAAACAAGCACAATAGAAACCACAGTTTGCCTCTTCAATCTATGGAAACATGTTCAAAAAAGAAACCTAATTTCTCTTTTTTAATCTACGCAAACATGTGCTATAGAAACCACATTTTACTTTTTTCAGCCAATGCAAATCTGTCCAATAGAAACTTCATTTCTCCTTTATATTAAACGCAATAATTTTTGCAAGTCTATACATTGAAAACGTTATTTCATTATTTTAATTTGTGCAATAGTTTACACAAACCTATACAATAGAAATTTAATAGTTATTAAATTATAGATATTAGTAATTAAAATGTTTAAATAAAAAGGCTTCTCCGTCCGTAACACATGATCAAGGTAATAAATATTATGTTATTTCTCTTAATTATTTTTTTCTCTTAATATATTAAATTTTCTCGATGCCTATCCAGAACATTTTTTTTGTTCTAAACGCTTGATCTTGGATACCTTAAGGCAAGCGCTGCACAGGCGTTACTCCCTTTGCATTACCTAGGGGGCGTGTGCAACTTGAAAATAAGCCGCAAAAGCGGAGCAACAACGCCCCTGTAACGCTCTACGATCCTATTAGACCGGGACCTACAGTTTAAAGTGGATTCGAACCACTACACACATCCATGGCACCACTGGTACTCGAACCCGAAAACCTGTGGTACCGAGCGCCAGAGCGCTAGCCACTCGGCTATTCAGGCCCCATATCCAGAATATAGTATTCGAGATAGTAATGCATATTAACCAGTTATCAATATCAGTATAACAATCATAATCGTCTGGATCGAGAGGATGGAAGGGAGGTAGGAATTCTCTCATCCAAATGCCACCCTTGAGAGTATTGATTACAAATTGTGATATAAATTGCCATACATCATTCTCAAACCTACATCATCTCAGCTATATATATGCAGCAGGCAGGGCATTTGAATTCAAGGCACTGTGACGTGGTGTGGTGATAGAACTAGTGTATATGATAGAAATTTTCCAGTTTCCTCATATAAAATTCACAGTTTTTGAAGCAGTTACCCCTAAAATTCTTCTAGTTAGGCATCATTTCTAAATGTGCATTGATAAAGTGCTTGTGCCAGATTTTAATGGAATTGCACTGAAATACAAAATAATAATCGGGTTCGAGTCCCGGTAGTGCCATGTATATTTGGTGGTTCGGAATCCCCTTTAAACAGTAGGTCCCGGTCTAATAGGATCGTAGAGCGTTGTGGGGTAATGTTACTTGCGTCCGTAGCGTATCTTCAAGCTATACGTGCCCCCTGGGTAGTGCTAAATGAGTAACAGCTTTGCAGCTCTTGCTTATGGCATAAAAGTAACTGTCTCTGTATTTCCAGCTGCATTAGAACAACAACAGAATAATAATAATATTTTTGTAATAAAGGAAACAATTCCTTAGTTATAGTTAAAAATCGGATTATTTTTAAAAATATTTCTCGTGTTTATGATAGAAATATTTTATTAAATTTCTTCTTTTTTTGATTCTTCAAATCCTGTACTTTAATGTATTATTTTAGATCACGTACTTCAATTGTTTTTTCGTACTTACAATTGAGATTCTTATTTCAAATTACGTGCATTATCTTAAGTCTTGTTGTTATGAATTGCAACAGTGTTCTTTTTATTTCTTAAGATTTTTGCAAATCATCATGAAACTGCTAAATAAATATAATAAAAAGAAATGCCGCATAACAACCAAACTTCCACACACGAGTTCATAATTTGCCAACTGCATAGCAAATAAGTGTTTACCTCATTAAAAGAATAATTGAATTATAAATAATAATGTAACTTTACAACATAAAAGAAATCAAAGATTATTTACATATTTAATAGTTAAGAAAACTAAAATGAAAGGGCGATTTAAAATGCCATGATTATTTATTCAATTCATTCTATTAGCTCACACTCACCCTATATATATCTTGTTCAAATTTTCAATTGTTAATAAAATACTTTTTATTTATCCACTCAAGTTCAAATGCATTTTTTGAACTTGTAGTGGATGACACTTGATGTTAATACAGGTTTTTCAAATATTAATTCAGTAATTAAATTTAATTAATTAATTTTGGTTTCTTTTAGATTTAAGTTGCATATATCTACCAATAGATGGCGCCAGATAAACTTAAAAAAATGAAGGAAAATTATTTATAAAGGACTTTCTGCAATAGAGTGAAAAAAAAAGTCTGAATTGATTTTAAAATTTTTTTTTATATTACTTGTTAATCAAATTACATCTATAAGTATTATTATTGTGAAATTTTCTTGTGAATATGCCAATAATTTGGGAATTTAGTTAATGGGTTAATTATTTAGTAAATTTATTAACCCAGTTCAGACTGACGCTGCAAAAACACAACCTTTCGCAATTTTTTTTTTTTTTTTTTTTTTTTTTTTTTTTTGTGATAAATTTTTCAAATCTCATGCACTGCGTTATATAGAAGAAGTTTCTTTGAATATTAAAAAAGTACATTTGACATCGTATGATAATAGTTTTCTTTTGATTGATCGTCCTTTTTAGACGATTTGCAGATTTTTTTTCTTTAATTCTGAGTTATTCTCATCTATGGTAGTATCAATCGACAAATTTTTATGAAGCTGTATTTTTATTCTATCAAACTATAACTACATGTTAAAATGTAATCGTCTTCACATAACATCATTATCATTGGTGCAATAGACACATGGTGGGCCAAGGCCATCTGGCTGCTGGCAGATTCTTTACGTGACATAGCTTTAGATCATTTCATATATTGGAAAAGTAATCATTTTGTACTGACATTACGTTTTCGCAATATTTTGTAATTCGTCTAAAAATTTATTTTTCACTTTTGTTCCCTTATTTAGACTCTTTACAAGTTCCAAAATTAACTTATATTTTTTTTTTTTTTTGGAAAAAAGTTCGGTCTTTTATCGATTAACTCATATTGAATTTCCTAGAATAAGTTCCATAGTTCCAATCTTTGTTCTTAAGATTTATGTTGTTTAAATCGTTGATATAACCCTGATAAAGAAATTTAAAGCATAATGCGACAATGCACCAAGCATTTTTGATAAAGGAAAGGGAAGGAGAAATACATTTTATGAAAATTGATGCAACGTGCACAATTAATGTAGAAATGAAAGAAGGCACAATTTCATATTTGCAACCACAACCGTCTTTATAGTGATAGTGATAAAGCGTTTAATAGTTTTTGTATTGGCCATAAAGATGTCTCAAAAAATTTTTCAGGTTATCTCCCATATAATTCTCAAATTCCAAGCAGTTCAATCTTGCTTATTTAAAAAAAAAAAAAAACGATAAAAATCACAGGTATTCTTTATATAAGACATATTGTGTTACTAAAAAACTAATTTGATTTGGTTTAGTTTGTCTAGTTTTAGACTAATTAGACATGAACTTACAGTTTAATGTGGAATCCAAACATTAACAAACATTCATGCCACCACCAGGATTCGAACTTAAACCCTATGGTACCAAAGATCGGTGTGACTAAGAGAATTGTAACATTAGCTAAAACCATATATCTAAGATATAGTTCAACAACCAATAAGATGTATTATAAAACACTGGTGTTATCACAACCAAAACAACGAATATTTGCAAATATTTGTTTTCAGTGCATATTAACATTTCCCTCATCAACAACGTAAATTGTTATCAGACGTCAGACTTACGGTTACAATACCAGCTACATAATTGACATACAACATTCTACATGTTTTAATTATGTGAAATACAAAAATTATAAGTTGCGATGGATTATTTATTATTTCTATCAATTGAAATTTTGTGGTGATTAAGACGTTATTAAAAATTTTTAATTTGATATGAATTATCAGTCACAACAACAATGTCATTTAACAAGTAAACTTCAATATTCAGAAATAGCTTTATTTAAAACAACCTTAAGTATTGTATAAAAGGTTAATTAATAGAATATCTCAGAAAAGTCTGAATCATTTTCAGAATTTTATTTAATTAATCACTAAACTTGTGGATTCATTAGAGATTGTTAAGTTTGGTTTGTCCCTTTACGGTTATTTTGGGCTTTGGGCTAATTAGACCGGTAGCTACAGTTAAACGTGGATGGCGAACCACTCACAAACATCCATGTCACCGCCAGGATTCGAACCTGAAGCCTGTGGTACCCCCAGCGAGAGCACTATGTCAATTGGCCATCAAGCCGTTGAAAAAACTAGGAGACTCGGTGGCGTTTTAGATGTTCAGCATTTTTTGCCTTGTGAGTCGGACTACCTGGTGAGTTTTCAGGTTTTCTCCCATACGATACGCAAATGAAGGATAGTTCCTCCTTAAAGTACTTCCTGAACGCACTGCTCTCCTTCTACAGCGACTCGGAACCAAGCCACTTCTACCAACGGGTGTGGCTAGCCAATTGGCCAGCAGGCTGCTATCAATTGGACAGGAAAATACAGCAAATTATTATAAAATATAATTCTATAGATTCATAGAATTCAATTATTATTCTCTATAATTCTTCTATGAATCTTATAGAATTAAGTTACTATTCAAAAGATTAAAACCAGAATAAGGTTATTTTTAAATTGCCAGCAAACCTGCATCTGATTTAAAAAAAATACATGTGTAATAGTTACAATATTACATGGGAATTTATCAAATTTGGAACAGATAGAGACAGTGTTCAATCTGAAGCTTTATATAAAGACTAATTAACATAAAATTCTCAGAAAAGACTAGATTATTATCAAAAAAATGTTTCTTCATTTATTAATAAATCAAATATAATAATTATTTAGAGGTAAAAATAATTTTTCTACAAAAATAAATAAATAAAAATACAAATATATTGTTTTGTGGCTATTTTGAAAATCAAATAAAGGGAGTTGTGTACTGTTTTAAACCTAAAATAATGATAAAACATAAGGTAATAAATTTTCAAAACAGTAATTTTAATTAATACATAAAGATATTAAAAATTAAAATTTTATTTAATTATTTTTTTTATCTTCCATAAAATGCTTTTCAAAAAACATTTCCTTAAGAACATGAAAATAAAAAATAAATTCTCCAAACATTTTTTTTTTTTTTTTTTTTTACTCTTTTTTTAAACCATGTTCGACGAGAGAAAGAGGCTGGCATTAATATCTTACGAGTTTGCGAACGAGAAGAAGTGGATAGTAAATGTTATTTTTTACTTAACTACATGAAAGATTAATGAAGGCAAGAACTGGAGCTCGGCTGAAAGAAATAATTTATGTTACAAGAAAATATATGTTTTCTTTGGAATGCAA